>JAAEAF010003372.1:0-99612 GCA_011037195.1 Triatoma infestans | reverse complement strand
ATACATTGGACTTGGAATACCAATTGTATACATTGGACTTGGAATACCAATTGTATACATTGGACTTGGAATACCAATTGTATACATTGGACTTGGAATACCAATTGTATACATTGGACTTGGAATACCAATTCTGTACATTATACCGATGACTTTTATTTCTAACATTTTTCAAAAAATTGATTTAAAGACGGGTTTGGAATTTCCTAAAAGTACAGCCAACCTAAATATAAATATAACGGAGGTGTGGTTAAATATTGGTACTTAGTGAATGGAAAACTGTACAGAATCTGATCAAATTGCAGTCTAGGAGACTGCACTTACATCTTTGGACCCCCAATAATGATTCAAACTGATACAGATTCTCCAAATCCTCTTTAAAATAAATTTTCCCGCAAAAGTGTTTCGACTAAAAAAGAAAATCAGGAAGACATTCGTTTCAGTCATTTCCGGGAAAATTTCGTAACTCTCACTAATTCTGTAATGTCTTATGTCCTAATTGATTTTCTTCAAATTTGGAATTCTAACAGTGTAATATTTGTCGTAATTATACTTTAACAGGAAGAGAAAGTCAAGTGCGAATGTTTCCTGCGTATACTTACTCATGCGCTCCATTTACAAAACTAGAGCAGGTTCACGCATGTTTCAAATATCTACAGCTCCTCTAAACGTCTCTGGCTATACAACAGCAAGGTGATACACCTTTCACATTAGATACACACTAATCCACCCCCGCTTAGGTTGTAAATTAAATTTTAAACATTTACATGGTTAGACGGTGGGGGGAGCCATAATAAATTTAAAGAAAAAAATGTCTTAGACAATTATATGGTTTAATATGAAAACCATATCAGATTTAATGTTTTTTTGTTTGTATTAACCTTGCAATAATGATAACCTTCATACTGTTGATCTGATTTTAAATAACCTTCCACTCATCCAGCAGATCACCGGCAATCTAGCAAATGAAATTCTTTAGTGAAACACTGTGTCCATTAGTTCAGTTAATGCAATTAATCATTTTTCTTTAAATTTGCAAATTTGGGTACATGTTATGAATTTATACTATTTATTGACACAAAGTTAAATTGGCCCAATGGATAATGCACAGTTCAAGTATTAAACTATTTTCTTCCATTTGGCACCATTCGATAAAACAATTATTTCTTCTATGATTGCGAACCAACCAAATACTCAACAATTAATTCATCTATTGACCATCAATTACGTAGTTATCGAACTCTGTATTCTTTTAGTATTGATTGGGCACACACCAATAAAGTGTAATATATCCTGTTTCTGGTGCAAATTGCATCATGAGCACAGTCTGGCTTCTTCATGTCACTAAGGTATGTTATTTAAGTTAAATATCTCCCCCTGAGGCTTGAAAAGCCAACACATGGTACCATTTGAATGTACGTACATTATAGTTCAGAAGACAGCGCATGTGACATTGGAAACGTTATATCAACACAGCGCATGTGACATTGGAAACGTTTATCACTAATTTCTCAGAAATCCCGTAAAATAAATTTTAATAGCCATATGTAACAAATAATAGTAATAGATTTATATCTGTACAGTTAGCATCCCAACTTTAAATAATATCGGTATAGCCGTTTTCCAGCAGTTATTTGTTATGGTTCCCAAGTTTGGGGCTTCCAATCGCATGATATCTTGCAAATATTTCAAAGATTTTTGATAAACAAGTTATCTGGTCTACGATCAGTCGCACCGACATACATGTTAGCAATAGAGACAGAAATGCCGCCTTTAGAAGCCTTACTCTTCATCTCCATTTGAAAAGTTTTACCCGAAAATTGTTGGCTTTCAGGTCATCAGAAATAAAGTTACTGGTTTAAACATTGGCTTACGCTTACTAGGTGTTACCAGTATGATTTTCACTGTTCTTTGGATAACCCTTTTAACTGCCCTAAACAGCTTTTGAAACTTCCGGATATAATTTCTAAGTCTCATCTGGAATGCTCTGTGAATCGTGCAATACAATCCGAACGCTTTTTATTGTACAGGGTTCTAATTTCAGAACATCGGAACATTGTAACGGTTTGTTTCTCTGAGAAACTAAAGCATCCTGAACTCCGCTGGCTATTTAAACTGAGAGGAGAGCTACTATTCTTGAATTATAGATCTCAGCAGAGATCCTGATGTAGAAATGTGCTCTCTCTGCAATTTCAACACTCGCGAAGAATTATATCATTTTCTGGGCGTATGTCCTCTATTGGCGGAATTCCATATTCTTTACTTCGACAAACGAAATCTTTCCAGATATGAAATTATTGCTTTTCTGACCGACCGATAGAGATACTCTTGGAGAGATAGGTATAATTGGCTCACACAGTCATCCTAGAAAGTTTATGTTCAGAGATATAAGTATTATTTGTATGCGTATTTATCTTATTAAATTTACTTTTTTAGTTTCCACTGTTAAATTTGCTTTTTATCGTATTAATTACATTTGATTGTATTTTAATTATTGTATTATTATCTCTTTCTGTTTCGTCATAGTATTATTATGTTCTTATATTCTTATTTCTTGGGATTATTTTTGTTTATTTTTTAGTTCGAAAGAAAGTACTCTTTTTTTCCTTTTATTTTTTCATTTATAGTAAACTCTGGCAGACGGCTCTCGCCATGTCCAATATACTGGTTTTCAATACTTTGTATTTACTTTTTTTTCAAATAAAGTATTATTATTATTATTATTATTATTATTATTATTATTATTATAGCTTTTTCGAGAAAATGTCAAACAAAATCTCACTTAATTTTCTTCCAATTGAAAATTCTAGCAATGCTTTTAATTCATCTTAATATTATATCAGTGTTGGAACCATCATTGTTCTGAAATGGTACTTGAGTAGAAAGCTTAACGTTACTGATCCCCCCACCCCCCAGGATACTAATAATCCCGAAAAAAATGTTTTAAATAAAAGTGATAGGCATTTATGTGTACAGATAGTACAGAGTTTAAAGCATCGTTGGAGCCCTTTTCGAGAAAATCGCAGAAAAACAAAGTTCAGTAAAATCTCACTTCCGGTTGATGGAGATTGATGGAAATCTTGGTGACAGGTAAGTGGTGGTAACCGCAGGGGCCCTCTCAACATGTACTCCCCATGAAAACTGTATATCGAAAATTTGGCACAAAAAGCAATCCGAGCTTTAGCAGCAAGAGAAAATAATAACATTAATCAACATAGCTGGACTATAATCAGCTGTTTTTAATAAGTAATATTAACGTAAACAGCTAGTATCAGGTTGTATATCCGAATATATATATAGTTTGTGATTAATATTTCGATGGTATCGCTGTTATTTCTGGCGAGCTGTATACTTTAATATGTGTATCATTCATTCTTCCTGTTATAATTGATAGGCTTGAGAGTATGTTTTTTTTCTTTTACGGTTGAACTTCTAATTAGGGGGGGGCGGGATGTAAGATTTGTTGGAATGATAGATGTGGAAAGAGCTGCGACGCCAGGCGTGTTTTCAGACTGTGGGGAGAAACTGGATCGGATCGCTTCCTAGCTTTTAGATATGTATTTTAATTCATTTAATTTTTATCTGTTTGATAATGTTCGGTGCCCGAGACAGAGTGAAAGAGAGGGGCGGAGATATGCCAACCCCAGAGCTGGTTTGTGTTAGTAGTTGTTTGGTATCTACATCACGTAGCCACTATACAATATCCTCGCATATCTTCAGCTTTCTTTCAATTTCCGTGTCTCTCATTTACACCACAACAGCATTACTGTTTGCTATTTTACTTAGTGTTGTTAATCTCATTAAATAATTTTTGAATCTATCATATGGTTGTTAAAATATTGTATGTGGACGTGTTTCTTCATAATTTACGCACCGTTTCTTCATAATTTAGCAAAAGTCATCGTTCTCTTAATCAACTAACATGTTGTCCTTCACAAAACGTGTATTGTAAAGTTGACTCGCTGTTGGTGAAAGAAGGGTTATTTTATTGGAAGATATAAACTATTATAAGATAATCTCAGCTGGAAATCTAGTCTGTGTCAGCGTGTTAGCCAGTGTGACATGATCAGCAATGTATGCGTATAAAGACCGTACAGGTTGTTGTCAGTTCAGATGATTGCTCAGGAATTAGAACTTTTAAAATCTTGGTGTGACACGTCAGGTCGTTAGTTGACTATTTACAAATTTACTCACTTAGTGTTTGTTTTACTTACAAATTTACTCACTTAGTGTTCAGTTCAAATTCCAAAGTGAAGAAAAATTTTCCCTTATATCTGCATTCACGTTGTGAGATAGAGAAACTATTGTGAGGTATCAAAATTTTAAAATTGAGTTTTCACCTGAAATACATGTTCTGTTGAATAGGAAACAAACCATTGTGGCGAATAATCCATATGTGCGGCTTCTGTAAACTAAATAAATAGTCAAAAACAAAACAAATAAAAAACCCCGGAACTCAAATTTGAATTTCCGCTTATGTACACATCCCCCCCCCACACATACACATACACATACACACCTCGTCTGTGATGGATTGTAAAGTTTCATACAAATTCCATCAACCGTAAGTTTTGGAATCCCCCCCCATTTTTCGCTATTTTATCGATAATAGCTCCAACGACTTTCTTTAAAACTTTGTATCTACAGATATAAATGCCTATCACTTTTATTTGAAGCATTTTTCTAGGAAAATTAATTTTCGAGGGGTTTTCCAGGAGCACAATATGGTGAACAGTATGTTAAAAAAATGTGTTAAACTTTTTCCAATGAATATCGAGAAAATTAATCAACAAACAAAAGTACTAAATAAAGTATGTCAATTGAAGAAATTAAAAAGTAGAGAAATAAATAATATAATTCACTAAAAAGCGATAAATAAAATAAGTTAACTGGTCGACTTTTAACTAAAACAAAATAAAAAATCTGGTGTGAAACACTCACACAACTTTCTCTTACTCCTAGGTTCCCAAAATTATAATTGACAAATTTTATAGTTTGTGTGACAAATTTAATGAAATTCGTTGAAAAACTGTCAAGTAAAAGCGCACTTCCGGTTTATTAACTTTCTTGAAACTCGGAATTTTGGCCATCTATTTATTTCTAACTAATTTTGTTTGGATGATAGAATTGTTTAATCAACTATGATAGCACTTTAGAGGAAGCTGTAACCCCACCCCTCCCCTAAAAGTGCCTTAAATGAATTTCCCCAGAGAAATGTTTCAAATAAAAGTTGTAGATATTGTATGTGTAGTTTATATAGAAGTTTCAAAAAAATCGTCGGAGACATTTTTGAGAAAATCGCAAAAAAGTGAAAAAATTATTTAGTAAAGTGGTATTGTAAAACGCACTTCTGGTATCCGATTTTTTCAAACTCGGAATTTCAACAGCATATTTAATTCTAATTAACATTATTGAGAATGACAGAATTGTCTAATAAACTGAACAGCAGTTAGATGAAAACCTAACCCCATCCCTCCCCCAGAAGTGCCCTTAAATGAATTTTCCCGGAGAAATGTTTCAAATAAAAGTTGTAGCTGTTGTATATATAGTTGAAATACCAAGTTTAAAGAAAATCGTTGGAATATTTTTGAGAAAATCGCGAAAATGTAAAAAAATCAACTAGGAAAGTGGTACTTCCGGTTGAGGAATTTTGACAGATGACCCACTCGGATCCCATGGTGTTAAGTAAACGAATTATCAAGTTTGAACTTTCTACGATTTTTTCAAACTATGCTGTTCACATACATACCCAACACACCACACACACACACACACAGACCATTTGCTAAAAACCACTTTTTTGGACTCAGGGGACCTCAAAACGGATATTTCCGGTGAAAACTCAATATCGAAAATTTGACACCATTACAATACTTCCTCTTACTAGGAGTAAGAGGAAGTAAAAATCTCGTGTGAAACATTCACACGCTCTTACACCACTTTACAAGATTTAAGGGCAAATTTCAAATTTATAACTTTTACTAAATGTTTGCTTATCTTCAATTTTAGATCGACAGCAGAATCTAAACTTAATAAAATGACTTTTTGGAGAAAACCATACAGACTCCCTCCTCCAAAACTTTTTGAAATGGCCTTTCAAGGAAAAAAGTTGCCAACAAAAGTGATAGGTATATAGATTAAGCTAAAATAACATTTCAGAGAAAAAATAACCCCGCCCTCTCCCAAAAACCTCCTCAAATGAATTTTTGCGGAGAAATATTTCAAATAAAAGTTGCAGAGCTCTTTGTATATGCAATAAGTTTAAAGAAAGTTGTCGAAGCCGTTTTTGAGAAAATCTCAGAAAACTGAAAAATTACGTGGTCAGCAGTTACGCACTTCCGGTCAACCGATTTTCATCAAACTTGCGATATTGGCTACATATTTAATTCTACTAATATTATAAAGATGTCACATCTATATAATGAATTAAAATATCACTCTTGAGGAAAACATAACCCTACCCCTCCTTCCCTTAAAAGCCCTCACCCTAAAAGCTTTCTGTGTGCACTCAGGCACACACACATGAACATGTTTTCTAAAAACCTTTTTTTTTTGGACTCAGGGGACTTCAAAACGTGTATTTCCGGTGAAAACTCGATATCGAAAATTTGACACGATTGCGATACTTCATCTTACTAGGAGTAACAGAAAGTAAAAAAATGAAAGAAAGAAAATGAACAGTAATTAAATAACCACCAAGAAATTAATCAACAATTCTCATTCTTTCGATTCCTAACTGAAGTTTGTCATCAATATATATCTATTCTGACCTCATTTGACATAGTTTTGCACAGGATTGTAAAAATGTTTAAAAGTTCTCTGTTTTCTTGAAGTAATTGTATCACTGTCATTTTTGTCTTTGATTGCATGCTTTATTTTGTGGTCATCATTCTCCTTCATTTTATAGTTATTTGATGAACACAAGATGAAACAGGCCATCAAGAACAAAACTTTCTGATGTTTCCTAGTACTGGCACCCAATAATACTAATAAAAAGCAAGAAAAAAAAAAATTAAGTATTATATGACGTCATCGGGATGCCCGCATTTTAACTAATAATAAAAAAGGAACATTATTATGTGACGTCATGTGATTGTCCTTCATTTTAAACCTAATTGTTTTATTTCTCTTTGTTTCAGGTAAGGAAATGGAAATTGTCAGCTGACGCTACTTAATTGGTATATAATACAGTGTAATATATAACAAAATTTGACACCTTAGTTCCAATAATTATATTGATTTGTATTTTATTAAATAGAAGGGAATTAATACCATCAGTTAATTATGGAAACTGTTCTCACAAATCACATCTTATTACAGAGAGAACAATGTGTGAATTACGCACACAACTTTCTCTTGCTGCTTTTGTTAACTCCAGTTCGCTGATGTTCTTCAAACTGAGCATTTTGACTGAACATTTATTTGCCCTTAATGTCACTTATTAATAATACAGCTAGCCCAGCAGATTTCACATGTTGGTTTTTTTGGACGTACCAAGTACCGAGACGTAATTACCTTCTAGATCACAATGCAGCGCTTTATAAACCCAACAATACTAGTTGTGCACTTAAGAGGTAAACCGGAAGTCTTCCATAGGAGCCAATTTTTCCGGTAAAATGTTTCAAATAAAAGTGGAAGAAAATTTTTGGGGCAATTTGACAACATCACTGCAGCCTCCTGTTTGGTAAAGCCGATTTTGATTTTCGGTTGCTCGTTTTTCTTCAAATTTGGAAATTCCAGAAATTCACTTAATGAACTTTAATAGCCCCTGGTAAGTCCGTTTATGATACTGAAATTATACTTTAGAAGAGGAAAGTTTAACATAACCGCTTTCCTGCAAAATCCTTAAAATCAATTTTCCCAAAATATTTTCCAAATAAAAGTGATGTGTTAAGTGTCTGCACTTCCGGATACACCCCAACACATCCACACAAAAGCACATATACAAACAGAACTTGCTAAAAACGGAACCTTTTTACTTTCTCCTACTCCTGGTAAGACGAAAGAATTACGATGATGGATCAAATTTTTGAAATTGAGTTTTCACCGGAAATACATGTTTCGAACTATCCTCAGCATGAGAGTCTCTGTGTGCGTGCTCTGTGTATGTCTGTATGTATATATGTCTGTATGTATATATGTCTGTATGTATATATGTCTGTATGTATATATGTCTGTGTGTATATATGTCTGTATGTATATATGTCTGTATGTATATATGTCTGTATGTATATATGTCTGTATGTATATATGTCTATATGTATATATGTCTGTATGTATATATGTCTGTGTGTATATATGTCTGTGTGTATGTATGTATATGTCAACAAAATGTCTCAAAAATAAAAATTCTCAGAAAGCTGAAAGTTAATATTTCGATTAGCCACCGCATCTGACTTTACTGAATGTTTTTTTTTGTTTTCAGTTTTTCGTGATTTTTCTCGGAAATGGCTTCTCAGTTTATACGATTTTCTTTCTGGAGTTAACAGTAACGTTAAGTTGTCTCTTAATGTATCACTTCAGAGCAATGTGTGGTTCTATTACTTATATAATATGCAGGTATATTACTTGTATTACTAGAATTCCAAATTTGAAGAAATTTCATTAACCGGAAGTGCGACTTTATTCAGTAGGACTTTTAGTTTTTTATAATTTTGTGTAAAAATGGGGAATACAAGGAATTTCTTTAAACTTGGCATACTATTTGCACAGCTCTAAACCTATCATTTTTATTTGAAACATTTGTCCGGAAATATACAGAGTTGTGAAGGAAGAATCTCTGACATCAGATTTCAAATGTTATGTAGGTTTGTTCGATGATATTGGCGCTGACTTCTGGACTAATGCAATCACTTCAACTATTGTCTGCCTTGGATAGATACATGTCCCCCAGCACCACCAGATTGGGCTACATGAAAATTTCAAAGTTTAAAGAAAATGTGTCGATTTCATGTGCAGCAAGAGAAAGTGGTGTGAGTGTTGCACACGAGATTTGTCTAATACCAGTGGCTTCAAAAAATATATTTGCGGTGTAAACTCAGTTTCTAAAAATGTGACACGAATGCAACATTACCTCTTACGGCTATGAGAGAAAGTAAAAAATAAACGATTATTTTTTACAAATACATTCTGTCCCCCCAAGGAGTTTTTTATTCATAGCTGCCAATCTGCTGTAGATCTGTGCACTTAAGGAGGAGGGATTATTTTAATTTTATTAAACCATAAATATTTAATAATTTTTATGAAACCAGATATACAACTTCATTTATGTTTTTTAATAAATAACGGGGACAATTTATTAATAAACAAGCGGAGGGGGGGGAGGGATATAGCTTTTATAAACAAGTTTTAAGCGTGTAATTGGCCAGAGTGCAGACTGAGCTGATGGGCCCAATAAAGTGGCGCTTCTTGGCTCGTATATTTTACCTCTTATTCCGTATTACTTCTTGTTTATTCTTCTATATTACCTTCGTAGAAAAAAGAAGAGAAAGGAAACTGAAGCACAGATATCTTTGGTCGTTTGTATTGTAACATAAATGTAGAAAAAAACTGCCATCATTCTAAACTATAGTAAGATATAGTTGGTTGTTTTTATAGACATTTAATGTATTTCACTTCAGTGTATTTAACTTTAATGATGGTCATAATTTAATAGCAAGGACTAATGGGACAAAGAAAATATGATGCATGCTGTAAGTTTAAAGGAAAAATAAGAAACAATCTGCTCACAGCAAGAGCTGCTTTCAGTCTAGATGTAGTGTACTGAAATTATAATCGGAGCGTTTTAGGCGTTTGAACTTAGATCTAAGTAAGTAAATAATTTGGCTGGAGCTTGGAGTCATATCTGCAAGGCCGACTTTAAGGCACTCCGCTCTTAGGAGGGAGCACCGTGACAAGAGGAAATAGATTCATAGATTCCGCTTAAATTCATTTTTCAAAGAGAAGTTTTAAGAGAAATTTCGAAAATAAACTAAGAATCTCATTAAGTAAAGTCCCATTTCCGGTTAACCAATTTTCTTGGAATTCTATAAATAGATTTGATGGACAATACAAATTTTAATGAAGTGGTACTTTAGAGGAAAGCTTAACGTTGCTGCTGATTGGAGTCACAAAAACTGAACGAACTATTCAGTAAAGTCGCACTGTATTGGTTAATGAATTCTGACCAAAACCTTATTGTCAGACTCGGGATGGTGTCTAATCGGAATATCAAGTTTCAGCATCCTTCCAGTTTTTGTTTACATACACACACACACACACACACACACACACAACACACACATATATATATTAGATATATATATATATTATATATATGCAAACGATTTGCTAAATACATGTTTTTTATTTCATTGCATTCCCATGGACCTCAAAACATGTGTTGAAAACTACACTTTCGAAAATTTAACGTGATAGCAACACTTCTTCTTACCAGGAGTAAAAGAAAATAATAAAAAGTAGAAAAGGAACTGATAAATATCCAACAATATGCTTATTAAATCAATTATTTATCTAGACTACTTATTTATCTCTTATAACTGGCACTGAATTTAAGTGAGCGATTCTTGTTACAAATGTTCTGGTTCAATGTCTAATTCAGACTGTTCTTGTTTGAAAGCAGAATTTAGACTCCAAATCCTTTCAAATAATGCTGGTATGGAGGGAGTGTATGTCTTGCCCAAACTGTTTCTTGTCCTTTTCTCTCTTCAATAGCACTGACCTTGTAATAGCACTGACTCTTTTCACTGCACTAAGATACACTTGAAATATTGACAAAATTCTATTTTTCAAACTATAAAATACGAGTATTTTATTCTTCTATTCTATAAACTATTATTTTTGCATTTCTTTCTTCCAATATATTATCCCCCCTTCTGGGGAAATTTTTCGGCACGAAAAATTTGGGAAGTAATGTAGACTTGTAGAGGCTTGATGTTAACTTCTGATAATGCAAGAGCATGTGTGCAACCTCCGAAGGAAGTCGTGTGTAGTAGACTACAGGCATCTTCTTCTAGAGCAAACGCTGCTTGAATGTGTGAGGGTTGCTCTGATGATGGAACGTCTTCTTCTCGAGCGAACGCTGCTTGAGTATGTGAGCGTTGCTCCGGTGGTAGGCTGAGAGACTAACACGGTTTGGCGAGTGAGAGTGTTGCTGATGAAGGAGTAATTGGCAAGAGTAGACAAGGCGATCAATGTAGGCTTCTGAGTGATGGTACTGTAGGGATGCATGTATTTCCTTGATTCTTGAGGTGACTCTATATGCATATGGGCGTTTTTCTTAATATGACTCTAAAAAACTCTTAAATAATTCAAAATCATATAGATAAATTTACAGAAAATTAATTGCAATAAAATTTAAATGAATAAGTGTAATTATAAATACATATTTCATATATTTCTAAAATTATATATATATCACCAAATGAGACAAAGGTCTTTATTAGTGTGGTGATTAACAATGCAAGAAAAAAAAAATGAAGGGTATTGAATAAGGTTTTTAACACATAAGACTATAATTACTAAGATAATGTATTAAGATTTTAGTTTTAGTTATAGATTTAGAGTTTTGTTTTTAGTGTGATTTAGTGTGTTTTCAATTTCCGTTTGGAAATGTTGTGTAGTATGTCAATTCCTCTTTGGAAATGTTGTGTTGTTAGTCAATTTCCCTTTGGAAATGCTGTGCAGTTTGCCAGTTTCCATTTGGAATATGTTCAGTTGGCGTCGATCTTGTCATCTGTGAAAAAACAGTTGTTAACCTAAATTAATAATTTCTGATTGTGCAGGCATATTTGTGTATATTTTTGTTATTTCCCTTTAGAAATACGTGCAGTTAGTTGATGTCCATCTTGTGAAATAACAATTGTTAACCTAATTGTACATTCTACAAAAAAAAAAACTGTGCTTGCAAGCAAATATATAATTTTTTTTTGTGGTCTTATTTATTATTATGATCGTAGGTTATAATTGTGATAGTTATCAGTATGTAGTTGTGGTAATATTAGTGTACCTAGCGAATTCGTTTATTCATTATTAGTATCTAAATGTTTGTTTGTTTTAAATACGTGTTGTTTAGTTTAGTTTTATTTGTTTGGTGTAATAAGCGAGCAGGTTAGCAGATGCGCAAGGATGTGCGATCGCAAAGGTTATGGGAAGATTAAGATCTTTTCCTTTCATAGAATCTTGTGTATTTGTAAATGATGCATAAATGATATTCATACATAAATTAAAATGATACATAAATACATGTTACATAAATTACGTGATACATAAACTTAAATTCTTACTACTAACATGCAACATATATTCATGCACATGTATTTCGGGCCGTTTGTATAGCTATGAGTTCCTTTAGCTACCCTTCGTTTCCTAGTTACCTTTAACATAAATTATTAAAATGAGCAAAACTTAAATATTACAAAAATGATAGATTAAAATACGAAGAAATTATATTTTCATTGAGTCGAACTGGAAAAAAATAATTAATTAGTCAAATACAACAAAAAAAACATCAATATCATCACATATCAAACAATTCGAATATCAGCAATACAAGAATCCTCCATAATGCTTTGCACTATTGAATCTGCAAAAAAAAATATATCAATTATTAACAAAAATATATCACTGGCCCAAAAAAAAGAAATATTAAAATTTCGATTGGAATATGATTTCTGTGTCAGGAATGAGTTCTGCAACAAAATAATGGGTTTATTATTAAAAACGAATTAAATTAATTATATAATATACTTCATAGATCTTCGCTCTAGACTAACTAATTGATTCCATGCATTTTTTTTTATTTATTTATTTTTGTATATATAATATATACATATGGTGTAGTATGTAGAGTTTGAGAATAGTTTGAGAAGTGTGTCATGTAGAGTGAGAATCTCTAGTGAGAATTCTAGTGTTTTATGTTTTACGTCAGCCGCGTAGTATACCATAGGGTGTTTATCTGGGGATTCTGGCATTTTCCTTATACATGCCTTTTTAATTTTACTGAGGTGTACTACCTTTTTACCGTCTTCCATACGTAAGCGTACAGTATGGTTGGGGTATAATTTGTCTATTTTGTAAGGTCCAGAAAGTTTACGACCAAATTTGCCCTGAGGTTTGAAAATTTTGAGGTAAACATTGTCGTTAACCTGAAACTGATGTTTAGATACATTTCGATTATAATATTTGGCACTAGTAACTTTTGCCTTTTCATTATTTCCCTTCGCTGAAGCGCGCACCTCTTTAATTTTATTGTACAATGTCCTTGTGTGGATATTAAAATTATCGAGGCCACGGATGGGAAGTTTACTAACCAAGGAAATTTGATCTTAGTCCCAAATATGAGTTCATGAGGTGAATAGCCTGTCGAGGTATTTGGACTTGGATTGTGCGCTTGTGTGCAGCTTTTATAAGTGGTAGATATCTGTGTCACTGGTTTTGTGAGTAGTGGATACTACGAACTATCGTTTTATGGATGCGTTCCAATTTGCCATCGGAAGCAGGATGGTAGGGAGTAGTGTTAACTTTTCGGATTTTCAATAGGTGCAGATCTGAAATATTATGGTTGAAGTGAAATTGGTACCTAAATCTGATAGTAGGTACTTGGGTGTGCCATAACGGGTAAAAATTTCGTTTACAGGTATCCGCGCAATGTTCTCAGTTTTTTGATTTGTCATGGGAAACATCTCGAGAAAGCGAGATACTGGCAGATAATGGTAAGAGGATGTGTTTGTATTCGTCATCTGTGCCTGGATTAGTGGAAACTTCCATGGGACCAACTACATCTATGGAAAGCCTGAAATACGTTCGTTGGCTCCTGAAAATGAAGGTGTGTGAGGAATATGCGACTTACTAGTACGCAACTATATGTTTGTACATAGTTTGGCACATCAGCAGAATATTTGGCCAAGTAAAGAACATTTTTATTCTGTCATATGTTTTATGAATACCACAGTGTCCAGAGAGAGGATTATCATGAAATAACCTCATGATGGTAACACGCATAGAATTAGGCACTAGCATACAACTGTCAACAGTATGCACTATTAAACCCTGTTGATCTAAGGAATAGCGGGGTGTTTGAAGTAACTTCTGACATTCAGCGTCATTATTTTGAAGTTCTAACACTTCCAGGAGGTCTATCGTTGGATAGTATTCGTCGGTTTCGGCTTGAATGCAGCCTATGTATCGACTAAGTGCGTCCGCATGTGCAATATTCTTGCCGGAACGATGCTCTACATAAAAATCAAATTGTGCCAGTTCCATGCTCCAACGGAATAGCTTGTTGTGGCTATCCTTGACGTTTTTGAGCCATTGGAGGGCTGCGTGGTCTTTAACTTCCTTAAATCTGTAGCCATACAAGATTTATCTGTAGGTTTTACACCCAAAAACGATGGCTAACAATTAACGTTCGATAGTACAGTATTTGGATTCTGCTTCGTTAAGCACACGTGAAGCATACACGATGGGCCTTTCATCGCCATTAATATTTTGGCTTAAAATTGCAGAAATGCCTATATTACTTGCATCAGTAGAAACGGATGAATTCATGCTCTTAATTTGGATAGGCTAGGACTGGTGGAGATATTAAGTTGGATTTGAGAGCTTGAATAGCGTCACTTTCTTTGTAAGATCTGTGAGTGGCTTGGCAAGCTCAGAAAATTTGGGGATAAATTTCCTATAGAAACCTATGAAACCCAAAACTGCTCTGACGTCTTTTAATTTACGGGGTACAGGGTAGTCCTTAACCGATTTTAATTTTTCTTCGTCAGGCCTTATTCCGTTAGAACTAATTACATTGCCCAGATATTTACAGCTGTCTTTAAAAAATTGACATTTACCCAATTTTATACACAAGTTACCGGTCTGGAGACGCTTTAGGACCTTTAATATTGCATGAAGGTATTCGTCGAAAGTTTTCCCGTAGAAAACGAGTATATCGTCAATGAAGATGTGGCAGATGTCACCAGTATATTCGTACATAATTTTATCCATAAGGCGCTTCGGTTCAAACCGAAGGGAAGAACCTTGAATTGATAGGTTGTGACGAAAGAAATCTTTTCTTTAGATGGTTCGTCAAGGAGGATGCCTTGGAAGTCGCCGCTGACGTCTAAGATGGTATAGAAACGTGTGGCACTCAGAAAGTGGTGATGGCATTTAGTTTGTGAAGATCAACCACATATCTATATTGTTTTCGAAGCTGTGTAATGTCTGTAACATCAACTTTTGTGTCGGCATGTTTTTTCTTAATGAGTATGACGGGATGAGCTCAGTTGGATTTACTCTCCTCTATTATACCTCTATCAAGGGTGTCCTATATGAGGGCCTTGAGGATGGGAGCCTCGGAGTGGGCTATCTTATAGGGACGGCTGGGCACAGGGGCATGATTTTTTGTGTCCAGAAAAAGGAAAAAGGGGGTGAGTGACCAATTTTGTTTGGAAATTGTTGTCGTGTGTGAAAGCGTCATGAAAAGGAGTGCGTGCTTGTAGAACTTGTTGTGATGTTGAGAAGAGAGATGCGTTAATTTGTTGAGAAGTTCTTCTTGAAATAGAGCGATTTTGTTAGTGCGATTGTACTGCATGGCTATTTTGAGAGTGGCAGATTGTACTGCGTTTGTGGTGTGAGTCTGTAAGTCTTTCAAAGTCGTATTCGATGTGAACGATTAGAAAATGTTTTTGAATAGTAATTTCGTGTGAGGTAGTGTTTTTGAGGTTGATGGTGCAGGTGTTGTTAGCAGTGTGTACGATAGAATTAGGCATGTAGAGACCCGTAGGTAAGGAATTGTGTTGTAAAAGAAGAATTTGTGTGTCGAGCGGAATTTTCGTATATAGTATACGTGTTTATATTATGTGTACTCGAGGTGACACTACAATTTTGTGGCGTAGCTGCAGGGTTTTTGGTAAAGGTAGCTGTAATCGAATTGATTTGGTGCGTTTGCGCACTATTTGAAAAGGGAATGTTGAACTTATTGAGTGTTAGTATACGTGTGCGCAAATTGCCCTGTTTAATGTAAGGACATCTCGACCAAGTATTAATTGGAAATTAACTTTTAATTGTGAAACTATGAATTCGCCCGAAAAATTGGAATTATCGACATTGTCCGCATGCATGTGAAGGGACGTGATGCCATAATTAGGTATTACCTGGTTAGTCAGGGATTTTAAAATAATGTTGGAATGCTGAAGATTCTTATTTCGGCAAAAACTGGAATCCACTAGACTGTGACTAGCTCCAGTGTCTACAAGGGCACGAATACATTTTTTGCCAATTCTTAAATTTACTAGTCCTCACGCGTTGGTCTTTCTACGCGCATTCGCCTTTCATGTGAGAATCTAGGGTTCGATTCCCGTGCGGGTAAAGTCGGTGTTGACCAAGCATCGTGATAAAAAATGGGAAGCTACAGTTAGTAGCGCCCTAGGTAGCGAAGGCCGGAACTAAAAACGGCGTGGGAACTGCGGCGTGCTTACCACACACCCCCCCATTCAAATCGCCGTCTGGCAAGCCAAAGGCCCTTCATTGGCTGTTGCGCCATAGGGTTAAATTTACTAACAAATTGTCAAATTGGTGAAATCATGAATGAGAGCCGTAGTCATAATATAAGCCGTTCGTGAGAGCGGCTGTGGGTTTAACCGTTTTTTGGCTCTATTTGGAAAAATTACGAGCCGTACGTCCAAATTTTGAACAATATTGGCAAGTGAGCCTACTATGGAGGTTATTGCCAATTTCGTTGTTATTATTATTCTGATTATTATATTGCGGTCTATTTGGGTAAGAATTAAATCTGAATTATTTGAATTTATTAACTCCAGCATTATTACGAGTATTATTACTTTAATACTGATTATTATTATTATAGCGATTATTACTATATACTCTGTGATTAAAATTTCTAGGAATATTAAAATTCTTAGGCATTTTGCCACAGTTAGTGGGAGGTTTTAGTCGGGATTTATTTGTGCAGTCCACGTCAAAATGTGGACCGGAACAGTGGCGGCAGGGCCTATTTTTTACTAAAAACTCTACGAGTGCTAGTTGGTTTTAATGGTGGTTTCTGACATTTATTTCGATGCGGGCATTCTGCGTGGAAATGCATTTGTCCGCAGAAACGACATGAAAATGGAGGTGTGCGAGGCGTAGAAGTTTTCGAGTGACTGCGAAAACTGTAGGGTTTGTTTCCGAAGCTTGTACTTCTTTTAGGGCATTGGCATATGAAAGAGCTTCATCTAGTTTTTGAGGTAGCTTTGTTCGTACCTCATTTCGAAGCGGTTGAGAAATTGACTTCAGGAACGCATCAGTGGCCGGTTGGTCTAAAATTGTTTGTAAGGCCTCGAGTGGGTTAGCCTGAGCTTTTAAACTAATGGCGGATTGAATGGGTCTAATTCTATCCGCGAAGGTTTCAGTGACTCTATGGGAAGAGGCTGAATATTAGACATCTGTTGTAAAAGGACTAGTGGGTTTTTTCCTTTCTAAATCTAGCTAGAAGACGTTCTGAGATTAGAGGATAGGTTATAATTGTAGCCTGGCGTTGTAAAAAGCCAGCTTTCTGGGTGTCGTAAAATATTTTTGCAGAACCTAAGAGCCTAAATGCTAGGATTTCTAATTTTGCAGCGTCATCCCAGCCAGGAAGGCTAGCGCAATGGCTAATTTGGTCTTGGAAATCTGAAACACTGGCTGAATTTTCGCCATCGAAAGTGGGCAAACTATTGATTAATTGCAAATTTCTCAAGGGGCTAGCAGGTTGATTGCCATGGGTGGCTGCAGGATTGGCTAATTGCTGCAGAGCAAGCAGGTATTCAACATTGCGTCAATTTACATGTTTTGTTTTTTTATTAATTTTATACATTTTGGAAATACAAAACTCACAACGGATAAGGGACAGTGCGACAAATACTAAAATTTGAAAGTGATATTCAATTGAAAATTCAATTATAGGAAAGATTTAAGATATTTCCGCTGAGAAAATAATTGAAAAAAGCAATAAAATTATCTGATGGATAATTTTTTTAATTAGTTAATTGAAAATTGTACGTACTTGTTAATTTGTGGATTCTGGTTGATAATATCCCAGACAGCTGGCACCATTGAAATGTAGTTGGTGTGATGAGGCTGTATGTTTGTAAAGTATTGTAGTAGCTTGTGGCGTGAGCGGTTTTGTAAAGGGCTTGTGTGTATGTTTAAAGAGAATAGAAGTAATAAAAAATAAATAAGAAAACACTGCTAGATTAAATTCAATATATTGTCTTTAAAGAAATTTAAATACTTTCCAATATCACAGCAATATGCTTATTAAATCAATTATTTCCTACCTACCTATCCGTTGGCGCTACGGTCCTTCAAGGACCTGGGCCTCCTCCACTACCCTTCGCCATTCTTCTTTCTCATGGGTAAGTCTTCTCCATCTCCTCAATTATTTATCTAGATTAAATGCTAAACTCTTATAACTGGCACTGAATTTAAGTGAGCGATTCCTGATACAAATGTTCTGGTTCAGTGTCTAATTCAGACTGTTCTTGTTTGAAAGCAGAATTTAGACTCCAAATCCTTTCAAATAATGCGGGTATGTCTGCAGGGAGTATATTGCCTTGCCCTGCTTCTTGTTCTTTTGTCTCTTCAGTAGCACTGACCTTAAATTATAGTACATGACTCTTTTCACTGCACTAAGATACTCTTAAAATATTGACAAAATTCTATTTTTTAAAATATAAAATATTCTAAACTATTTTTCAAAACTATTATTTTTGTATTTCTTTCTTCCACTACGCTTCACAAACTAATAATAATAATAATAATAATAAAGATAAATGGTAAATAAATGTTAAGTGGTCCGCCACAAAATTGGGGGCGCTGCAGCATTCAATTAGAACAGCACTTACCACGCAAAATAAACACCACCCTAGGTCTGCCATCGAAAGAATCGAGTTGCCGCGGTCGGAAGGTGGACGTGGTATAGTCAGTATCGCGGACCTTCATGATACACAGTTGGCCGAATGAGAGCTTATTTCTGCACCCACCGGGACTCGAGTCTGATCGGTGCAGTAATGGCGGCTGATAAGGGGTTACTGCTTTAGATTTAAACAGGGCGTCGTCGTGGGTGCAGGAGGTTCAGGACTCTACCACTGACTTGGCTGGTTAAGGCCTTACATGGGCAATACCCTACAGCGCTGGATGGTGACGCCATAGACAAAGAGAAATCATTGATGTGGCTCACCCGTGGGCAACTTTACCCAGAAACTGAGGGGACCCTAATTGCCATTGATGATCAGGTGCTGGCTACCAGATATTATACTCGCTATATTATAGATATCAGTGCAGATTATGCCACTCTACCCCAGAGACGATCCACCACCTTCTTTCTGCTTGTTCAGTGTTGGCACAGACGAAGTACCTTAAGAGGCACAATAGCACGCTAAGATACTGCACCGGAAGTTGGCATTGAAGTTAGGTATGCGTTCAGCCGTCCCACCTTACTACCAGTATGATCCCGCGCCGGTGCTAGAGAGCTCCGGGCACACACTCTATTGTGATCGCTTGATGCTCACGGATCACACAGTATAGGGCACCCGGCGGGATATTGTATGGTACAATAAGATTGAGGGTAAGGTGTACATAATAGTTGTCACAGTCCCGGACTCAGCTAATGTTGTGCGGGCCTTCAATGAGAAACTGATTAAGTACAGGTAGCTGGCAGCTGAGGTTGCTTCTCTTTGTAGAGGCGTTAAGTCTGTGGAATTTTGCCGATTGTCATCCCTGCAGTCGGTGTAATACCGCGCGCTTTCCAGGTGGACTACTCAAACTTGAGATCAAAACTCAGGGCTTTAATGCAGCACGCTGTAATCTTCCATTCCTGTAGGATCATCAGGGAGATTTTGCTGCAGGGGAAGGACGAGTCGCGGCCGCTGGAACACTGACGATGATGGCCAAGTAATTACTAATACAAGAATAAAGAACAAAGCATCACTTATAATGATCCAGGTGCTTCCCTTGCCTAAGGACCGCGAGACACCTTAATAAAAAAAATAAATAAATAAATAATAATAATAATAATAATAATAATAATAATAATAATAATTACTCCCTGGGAAAATTTATTTGTTATTTCAGAAACAAAGTTTATGCTTTTTTTTCCTAGGAGCCTCTACAGCTCACTGTTCGGTGATAGACAGTGTATTGTGTCTGTAGCGGAGGCCGGCAGTGCACTGAGCAGGCTCCGGGCACCAGTGACCATAGGTTTTGACCCGCCTTATATTAAAAAAAATCTGGTGTGAAACATTCACACAACTTTCTCTTACTCCAGTTTTCAAAATTGTAATTGATAAATTTTAGACTTTGTGTATCAAATTTGATGAAATTCGTTGGAGTTCGTCGAAAAATGAAAAAAATGTTCAGTAAAAGCGCACTTCCGGTTTACTAATTTTCTTGAAACTCGGAATTTTACCCTTCTGTGTATTTGTAATTAAATTTTGTTTGGGTGGTAGAATTGTATAATCAACTATGATAGCACTTTAGAGATAGCACCCCACCCCTCCCCCAAAAGTGCCCTTAAATGAATGTTTCCAGGGAAATGTTTTAAATAAAAGTTGTAGATCTTTGTATATGTAGTTGATATAGCAAGTTTGAAGAAAATCGTCGGAATCATTAATGAAATAAGCGCAAGAAAGTAAAAAAGAAACCGGAAACTGAAAAATACATTTCAGGAAAAACAAACTTCCGGTCATTCGATTTTTTTCAAACTCGGAATTTCAACAACCATTTAATTATAATTAATATTATTTAGATGACAGATTTGTATAATAAACTGAAATAGCAATTTAAAGGAAAACCTAACCCCGTCCCTTTTTTTTCGAAATTCTAAGGAATCTGTAACGTTAACTTTCAAATGTTATTGAGATTTGTGCAAATTATTGGCGCTGCCTTCTGGACTACAAGGTAATCACTTCAGGTACTCCATGGGATCCTCGCTATATTATAAGCCACTAAGTATAAATTTCAAATTATACAAAGACTTGTTGAAAATGTGGCTGGGTCCGCATTGCTGGATAACATCCGGTATTTTATCCGTCGTAGGATGCATATTGGTTTTGTTCTGACCGGGTTCGGATATTCATCCATCGTCAGAGCAAATTCACCAAGTTCGTGTAGAGAGTTCACTTCAACGAAATGTTTCTGTAGACTCAAACTTGTTGTATATATGTGGAAAGGTTATAAGATTATGTTAAAACACACACATGTAGTAACATAACCTCATAACCTTTCCACATATATATATATATATATATATATATACAACCAATAAGTGGAGTGTAACAGAAACATTTCGTTGAAGTGAACTCTCTACACGAACTTGGTGAATTTGCTCTGACGATGAATGAATATCCGAAACCGGTCAGGAACAAAACCAATATGCATGCTACGACGGATGAAATACCGGATAAAAAGACTTGTCCATTTCATAATTGTATCAATGGCAGTGACAGATAGTCGTGAGACGTTTCACAACAGATGTTTTAATAGATGTAATCATGTGTAATATATCGCAAAGTTTATTTTTAGCTCCATCTCATATTAACTCCCTGTTAAAAAAATTACAATGTTTCATTTATATTAAATTTTAGTGTAGCCCGGCATAAATTATTTGCGTTGGGCATAGCGCTGCTCAAACCGGTCCTGCAAATAAGTAAAATAAATGATTTGTTCGGGAAGTGCCACGGTAACTTAGCTTGTAGATAACTAGTGATATTAACAGTTTTTGCAAATAATATCATGAATGCATTGTTTTTTATTTTATTGTAAAAAAAGACACGTACGATTGGTTAGTTCATTAAGTGGTGAAGATATTGTAGAATTTTAGTGAGTGCTCGCGGTGAATATTGATGTTAGTTTCGAGAACACGCACCACTCGCAGCGTGCCTCCTCACATATCTTCTACTCACACACTTATCTTAGTTGAATATAAATTTCAAGCATATCTTCTCTTTTTTAAAATAATAGTTATTTCTTTTTAAAAACAAAAAACAAACAAAAAGTTTCAATCTGCGATTTCTTGGTCAAAAGCTTTTTTACATATTTAATAAGTAACCATACAGTCATTTATGTACGTGTTTTAAATACAGATACTATAATTTACCATGGTTGCTACGAAGAATATTCATATTTTGTTTACACACAGTGTTAATACTTGAGATAAAAATCTTCGCTAAACTTTCTAGCGAATAATACGATAGGTCTGACTGTATAGTTCCGTAATTGACTACAAAGGTGCTTATTTTCAATTAATAACAAGAAATACAAAAATTAAATGGAATCCCATAATTTGAAAGAATCGTTCCTTGACGAATCACGAAAGTGAAGATGGAAAGAATTTGCTTCTTATTCAATGATAGTGAGACTCGGAACGATACAGTTCATTGCTCTCGAAGTAACAGAACTGCGTGAATTACTGCGAGTCAGTCCATTTTGAAACTAGAAATCTTGGCTTCATTTCCGGGTGGCGTTTAGATCTAACTGGAAAAGTACACTGTGACAGTTATTGAAGTTTTACGAGGTGAATATTTTCCATATTGAAGTTTTCCCCGTGTCTTAATGTCGTCACTAAATTATAAAAGAAAAATCTGGAGAGAAACACTCCCATGATTTTCTCTTGCTGCTCTCAGTGCAGTCACATATAGAGTTACAAATTTTCTCTGTAAACTTCAAATTATACACACTAGTACTGAATATAGAGGTGGCGAGTGAACAAGCACCTAACCAGGCAGCGAGTAGAAGTGACTTCATCTTCGTTCAGAAGAGAGTGCCAATAACATTGAACCACCATTTGAAATTCAACTCCACAGATTTCATCAATGGTTTTCATTAAACTTGGTACACTACTTTTTTTTCAAATACGCACCTCTAGGGCGGTCCTGGAGCTCGCGCTCATACCCGTCCATACAATGCTCTAAACAATGCCCTAAACCATGCCGCCAATCCAACAGAAACAACTAAGTGGCTTATACCTCACCCAAACGCTTCCAGTACTGTATAGTTCTGAGTCAAACCCTAAACCTGAACTTCATCTAGATAACCGAGCACATAGAAACAACACACAATACAGCCAAGGAAGCAGAGACAAGTACTATATGCAAGAACAAGACGCACCCATACCCCATACCGACAATAAATTACATTAAACCCGCACAAGCATCGCAGGCCTAACAACAGAGACAGAAGGAAATAAAAACCCAAATTCTACTTCTTCCTAATGTGCACTATGCACATCGCATCCAAACGATAAATTCATTCAAACCCTAATCACTAGTCGCCCACCCCCTCCCATATCTATGAACCTTGCCCCAAACCCAAGACCTCCGACACATTAAAGCCTGAAGCCTATACTATCTGTACATATAGAGAGACCTACCGCTTTTGTTTGTATTTTTTTTTTTTCTAGAAAACTGAATTCAGAAAGTTTGTGGGTGAGCTGGAAGACGCGCCTCCCTCAACAAAATCATTTTATTAAGTTTATATTGAAATAAAATTAAGATAATTAATATTTAGTATTATTATTATTTATTATTTGTCTATGGGGAGGGACCAAACCCTACGCTATCAAAGCCTCACTGGGCCCCATATAGCTACCCCAAGGAAAACAACAACAAACTGGTCTAGAACAAATATCCAGACCCGGTCTAATCCAGCTGAGATTCACCGCAGTCCGAACAAATCGGACAATAACTTAAGGGGAAATAGCCTAAGCTCTTCCACAGACATCCTGCTCCGTCCAAAGGTCCTGAACCTAATCTCCTCAGAACCCAGACAATCTGGTGGATGGGTGTTTCCTCCTCTGTCTCACAGACCCTACAGAATAAATCCGGCATAGGCCCCATTACGTCGAGATGTCTCCTTAAACCACAATGTCCAGTTTGGGATCCAACCAGATCCTAGAGAGCTCCGTAAAATCACAGCGACGTCTCACTAATAGCCCTACCCGGACCCCCGATGAGCATTTTGGACTGCCGACAACCAACTGAGCTCATCCGTAAGGATGAATGCTGTAAAGCTGTCCATGATTGGAAGCCTGAACAGACATGTGCCAGAAGACACGCCAACAGCAGGCTCGGGACCAATGAAAGGGAGAGAGACGCCTACTTTGGCAAACCTATCCACCTCCTCATTCCCAAAAATTCCCATGTGACCCGGTACCCAGACTGAAAGCACATCCTACAGAGAAGAAAGCTCTTCCAGTCTTTTAGAACATTCTAACACCAACCTGGAAGTGAAGACACATGAACTCAGCGCCTTCAGCGCAGCTTAGCTGTTCGAGCAGATACAAACACCTTTTAAGTTAGTGTTACGTACCGTCTCATCCAAGATACAACAAAGTATAGCATAAACCTCAGTCTGGAAGGTCCATTCACCAAGAGATATTGCCAAATGATCTCCGGTCTCAAAATAGACCGCAGCTCCAGACCTACCATCCATTCGGAACCGTCCGTGTAACCCGGAAGTAATTATCAGGTATCACACCAGACGGTCAATCTTGAAGAATCTTCCCTAGAAGGTAACCTAACTCTGTAGAATGCTCGAAAACAAAAGTCTTCGACATTCTGTCAGAAGGAAAACCTGTAAACGCTTTGGAACGCTCACGATTTGGGACGCTTTGAAGAAGCGCCAGAGCTATCCCAGATAGAGCGCCCAGGGATTGTAGGCCAAGGCCCACAATACCCGGGAACTCACTTATCGTAATTTGCGCTAGCCGATTGACCAAAGCTGGGTTAGGCTCTGGCCGCCTGTTTAACGGAGTCAGGAACCAAAGTGGTGTATTGGACTGCAAGGCACGCCGAGGGAATTTGCCTCAGCGAGAACCTGCGTCCTCAACCACCAGGACTTCCCTCCCCCACGATACAGATATCCACACATGGCAAACATGAGGATGGCACCAGCACGTGCCACTGGCGTATAAAAATGTAATTGTGTAGTGTACGATGTTGGGGCGTTTAGATGTAAGTGATACAGCTTGAACCCCCCACAGAGGCTCCGCAGCAAAAGAGTTCGCTGCAAGAGATTCAGGCCGCACATAAATTATGGGGACCCGAACAGAGGGCAGAAAAGTTCCTACCAACTCACACTCAAGTGGGCAGACTAACACTACCGCTGCATGTGTTAGTCTGTAATTGTAGCTGAGTTACATGGGAGCGCTAAGTTACCAAATAGCCCGAAGGCTACCCTCTGCGTTCGTCCACCTTTTTAGCCATTCGCGCTTCCACAAAAGTAGAGCGCAGATATTACCAGAGCCGCGACGAGGACGCGCAGGTTGGACTTGAATGAGGTTCCGCGAAAGGATATCTGTCTCTAGAAACATAGGGAAGTTTCACTCTATGTGAGTATTAATACTCCCTCAAACCATTTGGCTCCTAATATTGAGTAAATATTATGAGTTTGAAGAAAGTTTGTGAATTACAACTGTGTGTAAGTTGCATTAAGAGAAAGTGGTGTGTGTGTGTGTTGTTTGTTTTCAACATATATATACAACTTCAGTCAGATTTTGTTTTTAATACATTATTTTTATGGCCAAATTACAAGAGGTTTTGTTTCTATTTTTCTTAACTAATTACTATTTATCTACTGTTTATTCTAAAGTAATTAACTGCATTTATAATGACTATAATGATTCTCCCACCCACCCTTCATCAATTCTTTGGAATTTTAATGACATAGTTTTATGATACCCTTTTATTTCGAGATCATTAATTCACTATTTTATTTTTTTATGTAATTTCTAATTATTTAATGTTTAGTTCTTTAATTTTTTTTTAAACCTTAATTAGGACTTTAAATTTTTTTTTTTTTTAATTTAAAACTTTCATTATGTATACAAATTGACAACTTCAGCAGAAGATGAAATTCTTTAGTTATTTTCCTTTGGATGTTTTTTCCCAGATGTTTATACTTTCCTCTTTACAAGCTGCCTTAGCGCACTAATTGGCTCCCTGTCATATCTGTTGGCAATGCCTCTTGTTGGATGCTCCCTTAGCAGCCTGTCGGCCATCTCGTCAGTAGATGAAGTTTAAAGAAAACTTTTGGATCTTTTTACGAGTAAATTGTGAAACATCAAAAACAACCTCCCGCACATATATACAACCAACAAGTGTGAGTGTAACAGAAACATTACGTTGAAGTGAGCTCTCTACACAAACTTGCTCTGACGATGGATGAAAATCCGAAACCGGTCAGCAACAAAATGAATATGCATGCAACGAAGGCTGAAGTACCAGGTATTAAAAAAAAAGTTCAATAAAGTCGCACTTCCGTGGACGGATTGCGGCCGAAACCTTAGTGGCAGAACTAATATGGTAGTATACTTCCGGTACACACAAATACATTCAGAGAACCTAAAAAGAGATATTTTAGGAGAGGTATTTTCGGTTGAAAGTAGGTGTTTAGCCACTTCTTCAGGGATCATCGCGTCCCTGCGGGGTATGCCCGGCCTATTATTATTATTCCCAAAAGGGGAGGGAAGTAAACCCTACGCTATCCAAAGCCCCCTCGGGCCCATATAGCTGCCCCTAAAGAATACCTACCACTGGGACTAGAATGAAAATCCAGGCCCAGGTTTTAACCATCTAAGTTTCACAACAGACCGAACAAATCGGACCAAAACCTTAAAAGGACACAGCTTAAGATCCTCTACCGACATCCTATTCCGGCCGAAGGTCCTAAACCTAATCTCCTCACAACCCAAACAATTCGTCATCAAATGCATGGGTGTTTCCTCCTCAGTTTCACAAACTCTACAAAAAGGGTCAGGCACAAGTCCCATTATATAGAGATGTCTCCTTAAACCACAATGCCCAGTGAGGAATCCAACCAGATACCTGAGGGAGGTCCGTGAAAGACATCGGACCCCACTACTCAAAGCTCCGTCCGGGCCCCCAATGAGCATTTTAGACTGCCGACAACCCACTGCACTCATCCATAAGGATGAGTGCTGTGAGGTCATCCACGTCTGAAAGCCCGACAAACATGTGTCAGAAGACACACCAACAGCAGGCTCTGGACCAATGAAAGGGAGAGAGGCACCTAATTTGGCAAACCTATCCACCTCCTCATTCCCAAAAATTCCCATATGACCTGGAACCCAGACCAGAAGCACATCCTTTAATGAAGAAAGATCTTCCAGTCTTTTAGAACATTCCAACACCAATCTGGAAGTGAAGACACATGAATTAAGCGCCTTCAACGCAGCCTGGCTGTCCGAGCAGATACAACACCTTTTAAATTAGTGTTACGCACCCTCTCATCCAAAATACAGCAAAGAATTGCATAAACCTCAGCCTGGAAAACGGTGGCCCACTCACCAAGAGGCGCTACCAAATGATCTCCCGTCTCAAAATAGACGGCAGCCCCAGACCTACCATCCATCCTGGAACCGTCCGTGTAGCATCGGAGATAATTCTCAGGAATCACACCAGACGGACCCAGGGTTAACCAATCTTCCCTAGAAGGCAACCTAACCCTGTAGGAATGACCAAAGACAAAAGTCTTCAAATTCCTATCAGAAGGGAAACCTGTAATGGGAATCCTTAAAAGCATCTCACGATAAATGGTAGAATGACCATATCGCTTACCCTGCCAAAAACCTGCCTGTTTAATTCTATAACAGGCTTTCATTGCCTGGTTTTTCACCTCCACAAAAAGAGGTGGAATCCCTAACAAAGTCTCCATAGATGCGGTCGGTGTCGTCCGAAACGCTCCAGTCACCGCCAGACAAGCCAAGCGTTGGACTTCTTCCAACAGCTGCCTAGCAGATCGTGTTTCAATGCGACGCACCACACCAAAGCCGCATATACCAATCTAGGTTTAATGACCATACAATAAATCCAGAACATCATCTTGGGAGTGATTCCCCAGTTCTTACCTACAACTCTTCGACATTGCCAAAAGGAGATTATCGCCTTTTGATGTTGTGTCTTAACATGTTCCGACCAGTTCAATTTACTGTCGAGAACTACTCCAAGGAACTTCACTGATTTGCTAACCTGTATGGAAGTACCTAACAACCTAGGAGGTGTAAAACCTACTATCTTCCTTCTATGAGTAAATAGAATTGCCTGGGTCTTAATAGGATTAATAGAAAGACCCTTATCCTGTGTCCAACAATACACCATGTTAAGGGCGCTTTGCATTAGGTCCGAAATAGTGGACAAACAGCGCCCTAACAATAAAATAACACCATCATCGGCATATGCTTGCACATAAAATCCCGATGAATTCATCCTAACCAAAAGGTCATCCATGACGACGCACCACAACTTAGGTGAGAGACAACCCCCTTGAGGGCAACCTCTCCCCACTTGTACTATCATGGTGCGCCCGCCAAGGGAAACCTGTATAACCTTACTCCTAAGATAGACACCTATCCAATTGATTAAGACGGGATGTATACCTTTTCGTACCAAGGCATCTTCCAGAGCATCAAACGATACTCTGTCAAATGCCCCCTCAACATCAAAGAAACACCCTAGGGCATATTCTTTTATTTCCAAAGCAGATTCTATCCTTCCGACGAGACAATGTAATGCAGTCTCTGTCGACTTACCACAATATAAGCATGTTGGTTAGGATGGAGTGGATGATCCCTTAATGGGCCATCAGTAATATACCTATCCACCAACCTTTCCAAAGTTTTCAAGAGGAAAGACATAAGACTAATGGGTCTAAATGCCTTGGGGTCGGAGTATCATTTCTTCCCGGCTTGGGAATAAAGACTACCCTTACTTCTCTCCATAATGTTGGTACATAACCAAACATCAAACATCCTTTAAACAATCTTAACAATACCTTCGTCAGCACGTCCCCACCCTTTTGCAACAGACAAGGATAAATCCCGTCCGGTCCAGGTGACTTGAAAGGTGAGAAACTTTGTACTGCCCAACTAACTCTATCCTGTGTGACAACCTCATCTAAGGTGGATACATCTTCAAGGTCCCATCTCCTACCACCCACCAAAGACGAAGCAGCATTTAAACCAATATTATCCGGGAAGTGAGTATCAAGCAAAAGCTGCAGTGTCCCCCCTTCCCCCCCTGTAAAGGAACCATCAGGGTATCGTAGGGTACCTAACTGACTGTCCCTATCCTTATTAAGAATCCGTACCAATCTAGATGATTCCTGGAACGAATTTATATCCTCACAAAAGGATCTCCAGGAATTCCTCTTGGCTCTCCTCAGAGCATATTTATATGCTCTTTTAATACTGTTATAACTATCCCATGATTCCGAAGAATCAGCAAGGACAGCCTTCCTGTATGAGCCCCTTACCTGTCTCCTTAGTTTTTCCAACGAAGAAGACCACCAGGGATTCTTACTATCCTTAACCACCTTGGGAGGACCAGACTCCTCGAATGAGGATCTAATGTGTTCATGAAGAATACCAGCCTCCCTTTCCAATTCCTCTATGCCATCAGGGGCTTCTGATTGGATAGTCAGTTTATCTTCAATAATTCTAGAATATAAACCCCAATCCGCCCTCCTGGGATTCCTATAACTAGCCAGGGTAATTGGATCAATCCCCAGACTAAACCTAATCATCCTGTGATCGGAGATGGAAGCCTCAGGACTCACCCTCCAATCCTTAATCAGACCACTAAAATTCCTAGAAGCAAGGGAAATATCAATAACCTGTCTTCTAATCCTAGTAACAAAAGTGGGTTCAGTACCCCTATTCAGGACCTCTAATCGCGTACCCACCAGGAAATCCATGAGAGCGCGACCCCTACCATTGGTGTCGCTGCTGCCCCAGACAACATGATGTGCATTCGCGTCACATCCTATTATAATAGGTATGTCATTGGTCTCCGAATACCGAACCAAACCCATGAACTCCTGAGGAGGAGGAGAGGGGCCATCATAGGGGAAGTAAGCCGAAGCCACAACTACGTCGCGACGACGCCCACCAACCCCCAGTCCAACCCTCACCGCACCAAGTCCCGAGAGCAGAACTGTCGAAGCAGGACAGCGTCGACACTCCGACTGGCAAGAATACATGCCCTAGGAATGCCCCCGCCATCCGCCACGAACAGTCTGCCATCAACCACACTCAATCCTCGAACCAAACCTTTAAAGGCATAAGGTTCTTGTATTAGAATAAAATATGTATGCAACTTAGCAATACAACGGCATAAGTTAGCCGTTGCATCTTTGCTATGCTGCAAGTTAACCCCCGGCCTAACAACACGATACAACGCTTACCAGACTGACATCTGCAATGTTTACAGAATACATACATACAGTTGTGTAATACAGGTGTAAACAGGTAGTTAATGTGTACAACTATTTAGGCTTACCGAACTCACAGACGAATCTAGCTTAACACAAGCACACACACCCACAACGACAATTGACATAATTGTTCACACTTTATAGATGCCTACATCCTGCATACACCCCAGGCTGGCCAAAATAGATCTTCTAGGTCACCTTGGCATGACGGCCAGCCATCCCCCCTACAAACCATACATACTGTAAAGTTAGTTTCCAATATCGGACTGGTGTCATACCGCAATACTTCTGATTGCGAGAAAAGATAAACATCTTTATTAATTAATAATTTGATTGAACATATTAAACTGGTCTGGCGGCTAATTAAATTTAAAATTAAATTAAATTGAATTGTGACTTTTAATTCTACAAATTAAAATTTAATTTCTCCAACAGTAAGAAGCAGAAAATTCTTAGTCCTAAACTATTTCAGTTGTTTACTATGTTTTAAAACATTCGTTTAATTCATGTTATTTATGGAAACTAGTTTTAAACTGTTAACTATTTTAACCTTTTTATGAAAACTATTTCCTAATTAAAATTCAACTATTTCATGTTGTATTTATAACAAACAAAACATGCTAAGTAAAGTCCATCCAATTAATAGATTAAACAAATAGCTACACACTTTGCTGCCCCCTCTCCTCCATCCCCAAAAATTTATTATTTATCCAACATAACATATTACAGAGCATATGAATCTTGTAAAATGTTTATGATTATTGTTATTCTAACTGGAATTTGGTAGTTGGACGTTAAGCCCGCCTGAAAAAATAGGCATTACTTTACTTTACTTTTATTTTAACTGGCCGATTGTCACTGTCACATATTTCTGTTGAGTTCTGTATTTCCTCCTGTTGTCAAGGTGTAGATGATCATTATCTATCGTCATATATATATATATATATATAGGGTGAGAGCGTGGGAGAGAGAGAGGTGAGGGATATAGAGAAGACCATTCTTACTAAATTGACTTTTCATTTTTCCCCAATTTTCGTGAAGACGGTCTCAACGATTTTCTCTAAACTTGATATACTAATGTAAACATAACATGTCTACAACTTTCTTTTTTTGGGAAAACAGTTTTCCAGAATATTACATTTCTAGATGTAACATGGAAATGACGTCTCTGTGAATTTAGGCTTTCCTATAAATTGCATTTCCCACCACTTGTATATTATAGAGAAGAGAGACTAAAACATATAATAAAAATTCTAATTGCTAATCAAATTTCTTTCATTTCAGATTTTCTTTACAATCATGGAGAAAGTATTAAGTTGGAAAATTGGAAAAACGAAGTGGAAAGCGGTTATGTGTGTGTGTGCTCGTGTGTGTTTGTGTATTCGTGATAAAGTGAGAGAGAGAGAGAGACGACAAACTCAGCAACACAAACAATAGAAAGTGCAAAATAAACTTTTCTCTCTTTTTAATTTTTATTTCATAAAGTTACTTAGCGGACTGCTTGTTCGCCACTGAGAGCTTTGTGAATTTGCGAAATAAAAGAACTGTTATATTTAATTTCAACTTAAAAGTTGGAACTATTTTTTAACAAAGTTATTGATTTAGAAAAAAGAAATAGGTACATAAAAACAAAATGAAATTAGATTACTAAACTAAACTACAACTGAGAACTGGAATTCATTAAACTATTTTAATTACTTTCAAAGAAAAGAGGAAGGGAGGGGGGTTATATTATAGTTTATGGACATATTTATCCGGGACTATAATCTTAATAATTTCTACAAACACATCCTTCCATTCACCTTTCTATTGTTATTATTTTATTTATAACTATTTATTAACTAATTTTATTACCTTTCTTTTGTATTTTATATTATTTTTATTTTTTTAATAATTATTTTGTTTTCAAAAATGGCTACATCATTTTAAAGGTCATTAACTTGTACAATTTTTAAGATTTTTTTTATCTATTAAATAGATAATTTTTTTAAATATTAGTTCAGTATAAAGGAAAGATTCTAAATAGGTGATAATTTTCACAGGTGTTTAAATATATCTTTGAGGTGTGTACAGCGGGAGGGGATGTGATGCTGCAGGTCGTTTTTGTAATGAAAGGTGAGATAATTATTTAAGATATGCTCACCTTAGATGATCAACTATCCTGCAGCTTCCAGATTCCTTGGACTTCCCCCCCACACATCTTTTACTCTGAGTATCTCTCTCTCTCTGCCCCTCTCACACTCTCTTATTGATGATAATGAGTTACCCGCATCTCTTTTATTTTACCCTCCATCATTATCTAAATGTTATCATCTACAGGTCAAGTATTTTTTTTTTATATAAGTTATGGTTACCGGTGTTTGCAGGGGGACTGCTTCCAACTATCCAGCTGGCACTAGTATATTAGTTCAGGATTTATGTTAATTACTTCAACATATATTACTCGTTTTACCGCTAAATACCAGGAATAATATTACTGGTCCAAGACTCTCTTCAAGCCTGATTTAGAGCACCGAAACTTGAACAAAACCTTCGAAGAGAGGAAGGCGTTTAAATGTTCCACTTACTGATGTTTATTTGCTACTACTTTTGTAAGAGAAAGCATTACCATTATAATTCAGATTATTGAAATGAATATTGTCAAGAAAAGTGAAAAGCTGAGTATGAAAAAGTGCTTTTAGATATTTTTATGTGAATATAACAAACTCAAATTGGAAATTCTGAATGGATATCACTACGTATAGCAAGTTATTGGTCCAAGTCCTCCAACCGGAATTTACCATTTTACTTATTCATTTTTTTTTTTTTTCTTGAAAACATCTCCAACGATTTTCTTTACTTTGTAAATGTTTTACACTTGTAGGTCTATCACTTTTATTTGAAACATTTTCCTGGGAAAATTTGTTTTTCATGGTGGGTTATGGCGAAAGAAGGGTGACTTAAGGATTCCCTTTTTAAATACCATTTCATTGTTGTTGACCGGAATCGGGGCTGTATTGAACTTTTTTTTCTATAAACTTCCGCAAGTTTTTCAATAGCTATTCTAACTGGTTATCTGTAAAATTGGATCATATATATCATATGAATGGTAATATATCAAACAAAGATGTATTAATCATACATCATTAATGATCATATATATCATATAAAGATATATTAATTTAGTTTGACACTTTTTTCCTAGAAAATTTATTTGTAAGAGATTTCCGGAGGAGCCCAGCTCCCCTTGAAAGCCCCATTTCATCGTATGTGGATTCCACCCATTTGTGTAATACTAAAGACAATTGTAAATTTTAGTGAACATTCGAAGTTTTAAGTAAATATGTCCGTTAGAAGCCTGAGAATTGCAGAGAGCTGTTGTGTAGTGTTGTGTGTGTGTGTGTGTGTGTGTGTGTGTGTGTGTGTGTGTGTGTGTGTTTCACACCAGATTTTTTTTGTTTTTGCGTACCAAAATAGTCTAAACTTATCCATTGTTTAAGAAGGATTGTGTTTTCAATAAAACACCCTATTTACTGTAGGCGTGCGTTTTTCGTTTATTTATTTATTCATATCAGCTGATTCAATGTAAATATTGATAAAAACAGATTTTTTTTCTCATTCAAGCATTGTAATTCTTCCACGGCCATATGTCTCGTAAATATTTCATTGTCAATATTACAGCTATTTATTGTATCGTTCGCATATATTATATTACCATTTTTGGTTGTGACAGACAGACAGCACACACACTTGTATTTCCATATGATAGTGGTTCAAATACAATGTCGCACAATAGTCCATGGTCCATTGAATACTAACAACACAAAATAAAGAAAAAACATAACTTCAAAAGAATTAGATCTTCTAGGAAGCAGGAGGGGTGGTTAGTTTGTGGTCAGTTAGCCACAAATATGGTGTTTTATGTACCCATATTCATATGTTTGTGGTATTTAGCACATGAACACTGTACATTATAATACTACATGTAGAAATGTCCGTTATATGTGGCCATGTAGTTACGGTATTAACCCCCTTGTATCCCCACCCGAACAGCCAGAGCATATGGTTTTCTTTTATAGAACCACCCACGATTCTACATTTGTCTTTGCTTGGAGGTTACACTGTACTATTTTTCACAGCACACACTGTATCTCCTCTACCTGTTTCTATTATTATGAACAAAAAACTTGTCTACCTGTCTCCACTATCAGCCGCGTTCCTACATCCAGATAAGGGATTCTTCCTGCCTCTTCCCTTACCGTGGACATCTCCTACATGTTAACTTCCTCAGACCCTCCATGGTATCTCATAACTTGCCGTATTCCCTTGTTTGGTATGCATATTTTTTTTTATCTGCACTATTATTCTACACTTGGTGAGTGCATATATATTATACTGGTATTTTACAAGTGCATACCACAGTACGAGATGCAATATGTATTGCTTGATTCTACTTCTTTATAAGGTAATATTAAATATAAATAAAAAATCTGGTGTGAAACACTCACAAGACTTCTCTCACTCCAGTTTACATAGTTACATAGTCTGTAATGTTTCGAACTCTAATATATAACGCTTCTTCTTATTATAGTTTATTTGTTTAATTGTTGGGTGTTTGAGAAATTTTTGGGTGTTTGACATCAATTATATTTTGTCCCACTAGTATAAACGGCAAAATTACAAAATGGCGAACTTACATTTCCTCCTAATTCTCTTTTGCCCTCTTTTTCAACAATGGAATAAAATTCTGAGTTTTTTTTTTATAGCTCACAATAATTATATAAAACAGTAAATATTATGTTTTTCATAAAAAAAATGTATTGCACATTTTGATAATTTATAAAATACCTACCAAGGGAAAATTGGTAAAAAAAAATTCTAAACAGGTTTTTTTCATAAAAATAATTAGCTATAAATAATAAGTCAATCACAGTGAGAGAAGGTGTGAAATGTGGGTGTATGTTAGGCCAATCAGAAATTTAGAATTATCATGTTGGCTACGCCCACTTTTGACACCTTCACTTCTACACTGTGATTGGCTAATTATCTGTAAAAATGTAGTAAAAAATGGAATCGAACTAATTATTAGTGCAATTAAACAAATAAATTATAGAAAGTAGAAGCGTTATGTATTAGAGTTCGAAAATGTAGATACATTGTATATATCCATACAATGGAGATACATTGTATATATTATTGGTTAGAAAAAGAAATGGAATGTGGAAATGAAGATTTAAATTATAAAATAAACATTAAGTTAGATGGACTTGAATACGTCAAATCATGCCCCTGGTGGACAGATATATAACTAATTAGGGAGGAGAAGAAAACAAAAAATTGAGTGTCGAGCGCTCGACTGTGGTTGTGTTAGTATGTAATTTTGAAATTTCACTATTCTTTTTAAATTTGTAATAGATAATATCTTCCCTTAATAATAATAATTTCATTAACAATTATTATCATTCCATGCCCGGCTCCTCCACCAAATTATGTCACCAATTTGAATTATCTATTACAAATTTAAAAAGAATAGTGAAATTTCAAAATTCATACTAACACAACCACAGTCGAGCGCTCCACACTTACTACTCATTTTTTTTTTTTTTTTTCTTGTCCTCCCTAATTAGTAATATATCTGTCCACCAGGGGCATGATATGACAATACTTTAGGTAAGCATAAAATTAATTGGAGAAACCTCCAATGATTTTTTTGACGAAACCTCTTCGCCACTCAAAACTTCTTTAAATGAACTTGATTTTTCTTTATTGAGCTTTGCAGGTCACATGCATGCATGCACACACACACGTACACACACACACACACATGGACACACAGAAAACTATATTTCGAAAATGTGGGCACGATCACAATACTATGAGTAAGACAAAGTAAAATATTCAGTAAAGACGTGTTTAAGTAGTTGACGGATTTCAACTGAAACTTCGTATGGATGCGATAATGGTCTCTAAACAGAATATGAAGTTTGACCAAGTAACCGTTCCATTGATTTATGCACTGTTATTGCTTACTTATGCAATAAACAATAACAACAAAAGTATGTATATACCATAATATATGAATAGGTATACAGTTGTCAACTTAAAGTGAGTTATACGTATCTTTCCTACCATTTCTAATGCAGTCTAATAAAATAAATAAATAAATAAATTAAAAAATTAAATCAGCTTTCGTGAGTATCAGACTCTTTCAAATCTGTTTATTTTCTTCCATTTTAAATAGGAAATAATTTGAAGAAATGACTGCAGTCATTTGATTATAAGCAGCTGATCACATAAAAATGTGTGTGAAAAAAAGAAAATAGTTTTAACTATAAGACTGAAAGACAGGCACCATGATAGACTGACTGACAGACAAAAATTTCCTGACTGTGTCTTGTTAAACAGCTGGTAATGTTTCCACTAACACACTCTAGTAAACATTACTGTAAACACAACAATATCTCCACATATTTTGCATTCAGTATTTCTAATGTTATTGAATAATGCAATCAATAGGAGTGAAAACTGTAAGACATTGTATTTTAATTCATTCCATGAACACACATAGCGGTTATATTCGTTACATATTTAGTTATTATTTATTTTCTACCAAAGTGATAACAATTTTTTCTATAATTCTTTTAAATTTATATGTATTTATGAATTATTTATTTGTTTGAACATAGTAGACACATTTTTTGTTCTGATTTGTCGTCTAGTTATTGGTCAAGTATGTTCCCAGTTTAACGGGAACTATATTTCATTAATTATAGTTTTATTTCTATATTTAATCAATTTTATGTTTATTACGTAATAATGATTATAATTTATTTACACCAACATACAATACACACATACTGGCCATAACCTGCTATAAGTTATAGTGCACTTTTAGAGAAATCACACCTTAAATCAAGGAAAAATTCTATAAAAAAAAATCCAAACCCATTATGGAGAGCCTTTAAACAGAGCGTTCTTCAAGGTCTGAAATCATTGCCCAAGTCATAGTTCCCTATGACTCTGCAAAGTTGTTTGGGCAGTAAATGCACCTGTAGAAAAACTTTTCTGTGGCGATTTTAATACGTTTACTGAACGTATTCAGAGGTTGTAGGAAAACATGAAGGTCCAGCATTCAGATATACCGGGGAGGCGGGACGTTACTAATCTCAGAAATTTATTTTGTGTATTACCTCCAGCGAGGAGATACTGAATCGACATACGAAGCTCCAAGAGGGCAGGCATATAGTAACATAGATCTGAAATGTAGTTGGTGTGATGTTTTGCAATGTAGTTTGTGGCGTGAGCGGTTTTGTAAAGGGCTTGTGAGTATATATGTTTAGGAGAGAAGTATTAGAAATAAATCAAGAGATCACACTGTTTTAAAATAGATATATTCTCTAAGTGAATACTTTACAATGTCACAAATATATGTTTATAAATCAATTATTTATCTAGATTAAGTGCAAAGCTCTTATGTTTTAACTTATGACTGGCACTGATGCTAAGAGAGCGGAAGACAAGCATTCTGATTGAATGTCTATTTCAGACTGTTCTTGTTTGAAAGCAGAATGTAGACTGTCCTGAAAGAATGCATTCTAATTGTTCGTTCCTCTGTGAGAAGAAGGGGTAGTAATGTGATGATGGATGCCATAATTAGGTAATACCTGGTTAGTCAGGGATTTTAAAATAATGTTGGAATGCTAAAGGTTCTCATTTCGACAAAAACTGGAATCCACTAGGCTGTGACTAGCTGCAGTGTCTACAAGGGCACGAATAAATTTTTTGCCAATTCTTAAATTTACTAACAAATTGTCAGAATTTGTGAAAGCAGGTATGAGAGCCGTGGTCATAATATCAGCCGTTCGTTGTGGGCTTAACCGTTGTGGGCAGTGATCGGCATCCTGTGACCCACCCAGCATTTCAGGTGACCCACCTAATTTTCGTTTGAAAGCTTAAACTTTTGTTGTTGTTTTTTTTTTTTAACTGATTTATAATTTTAGTATAAATCATGAAATATTGTTATTGGAATTGGGGTGCGTAGTTTCTTGTTGTATGCCTAATGTTGCTGGCAAGAAGTCTTCTAAATAGCAAGCGCGCAGCCTAGGAAATGAGCTAGAAATAGATCACTCCTAATACTTTTTATGAACGTTTTTATTTGTAACTAGAATTGAATTTTTTTTTTTTTTTTCATTATTTTTTTTATAAAAATATGTTTTTCTATTTTTTTTTTTGTCCCCAAATGTGCAGTATCTACCAAATTTAATTTATGATTATATCCGGAGTCCGCGTCCGGAGTCTTCTCACTGGCTGCTGGCCTCCAGACAGTATTCTCTCTTTACAGACAACACTGCCATCACCCGAGCTGGAGAGGATCCTAAGAAGAAAAAAAATCTAACACTGGACTTGAACCCGGCACCTCACGTGAGAGTCCAATGTGCCACCACTGAGCTGTTGATTTGATTTCTAAATCGGTATCCTCCTTCCCCTGATTCTTGAGTTTATGGATTTACCATTCAAGACAGCACCATGCACCTGAAGAAGGCGTATTGTATGATCGAAACGTCTGTTTATAACAATCCATTGACGCGGTTCCAACCCGAACACTTCAAGTTTTTTCATGGCAATGTCCGCGGAAGTCTAAAAGATCAATTTTATCGATTGTACCAATTGCGGTAAGAGAAAGTGGTGTGAATGTCTCACACCGATGTATTAAGGCGCAAAAATGCAATCCAGCACAGGTGGTGATGTAATGAACAATAAAATAGACCACTAAAGGAAATTGAGTTCACCGAACTGAACGATTAATTGATTAATTCATTCTGACGCAATGGTAAAATGGCAGAATGGTTTCTAGACAAGTTGTCTTAGGTCCTAGATGTTGATTTTGTCTCTGTGTCTCTAGCCGTTTTACAACAAGATCTATATGTGCCCCCGTATGACATGCAAATAAACGATCTGATCGACATGCTGCTCCAGAAGAAGGCTCATGTTTGCGATGATCTAAAATAGTTAATAGTACTACGACAGAAAGTTGATAGACTTGACACAAACACACAGTATTTATATTGAAAGCAAAGCCATTAATCATCATGATTTGAATTTGTAAAAAACGTTTTTTTTTGCTCATCATGTTTATTTACTCAACGCTTTCACCAACATGAGTTTAACTTGTTGAGTGAAAAGTAGGGTCCGTTTTATATTCTGTTGATTAAATTTAGAATTATTTTTTGATAGATAATATGAAGTATTTAAAAAAAAAAGTAGCGATTAATCATTGACAAGGTTCCTCTGTCTCTTTTAAGATTAAATCAAAGAAAATACCGGCCAATTTTGGTCATGATATTGCAATTTCTTTCATATTGCAGTTATTTCCATTTTAATCGACAAATTGCCTTATAACGTAAGTGTAACGGCTGTGTTTACGGATTATTATACAATTCTATCATCTAATTATTGTTAATTCAAATTAAATATGATGATGCCAAAATTCCAAGTTTGAAGAAAATCGAGTAACCGGAAGTGGGTTTTTACTGAAGTTTTTTCAGTTTCCTGCGATTTTCTCGAAAACAGCACCAACAATTTTTTTTACATTTACAATATCAATCAGGCGCTAATGACCATGGCGGTTGATGCGCAAAAAAAAGAAATATCAATATACATTTGACGGGCTACAACTTTTACTTGAAACATTTCTCGCAGAAAATTTATTTAAGGGCACTTGGGGGGGGGAGGGGATGAGATGAGTTTATGTTTTCTGTAACGTGCTATTTCAGTTCATTACACAATTCTATCTTCTAAATATTAATTAGAACTGAACTGTCGCAATTCCGGGTTGGAGGAAAACCGGTTGAACGGAAGTGCAACTTTACTAAATGAATCTGAATGTTTTACTGATGAAAGGGATCTGACGATCTTAGAACTAAATATAATGGTTGAACTTTCTGCGTTTCGTTTTTGAGTTTGCTGACCACACACCACACACACACACACACACACACACCAGTTTCTAAAAACTACCTTTTCGGACTCAGGGGATCTCAAAAGTGTATATGCGGTGATAACTCGATATCGAAAATTTGACACGATTACAGTACTTCCTCTAATAGCAGTTAGAGAAATCTAAAGAAAACATAATACTTGTGAGGTCTTTCTAATTTTAGTGTGTGTGAGAATGTAAAGAAAGTAAGTGTATGTTGTATTAGTTTAGTAGTAGCTTATCTCTGGTCACTGCTGTTTTTCTTTATAAAGTTTTTCATTTTTCTGTACATACCAAGTGGTTTGCTTATTATAATTCAACTGTTATCTATTTCTTGTGCTTGATCTAATGAAATCTATAACAATTCTATTACATAAAATTTCGGCCCTAAACATTTAATAAAAATTATAAGTTTGAAGCAAATTTGTCAGTTACAAGTGTGTAGACTGCAGTAAGAGAAAGTCGGGTGAGTGTTTCACACCAGGTTTTTCACAAAAGAATTATGTAATTTGAATGAGTAGTGGCCTCTATCCTGTCGGGCTATATCTTACAAGTGTTTAAAAGACCATGTTCTACTAGTCTGTCATAAAATAGTTTATTATCATAGTTTGCGTCAATATTAGTTGTTAATTCAATAACTTTCTGGGTTTAGAATTTTGGAAAATTTATTTAAAATTGTAATATAATTGCAGAAAGTCATATTTTCCTTGTAAACAATAATTGTGTTTTTATTAATAATGTATGTTGTATTGTTGGGCCGTTGGTTGTACATATTCATAATAATAGATTAATGAAAATTAAAGTGAAATTTTGCTAAAAGTTTATTATCGAGACTAATAATCACAAATAAACGAGGTACTGCTAAACATCAATAATTACACCAAACGTTATATATCGCACACACTTCACAAATATGTCCCCTTTCTAACAACTTCCAACTACAAAATAATATACACAGCGAACAATTTTGTGAAAATTGCATTTTTACTTTGACCACACACTTAACCAATTTTGAGAATCTTTTATTAGTAACATGCATTAACGTCAAATACTTGTGGCTAGTTAGGTTTTATATCCGTATGAAGATAAAAATGACCCGGGCTATTTGAGTGTATATCATCAACCATGACCTTTAAATATTGATCACTTGACCATTTTGAAATGGCTGTAATCACCATAAAGTTAAAACAGCAAACTATAAACAACAAATTATTGTTTCAAACTGTAAAACTAAATAGAATATAACGTCGGTCAGTCAAAATATGTAATATTTTTATTGCTTTTTTTTTCTCTTGTTTATATTACTACTATAACTTGTTATAATATATCAGGTTATATTGTTATCATTATTGTACGTAGTTTGCTCTAAATAGAGTGAGACACTATATTCAACATATACACTACATTCAACACATACACTAAAAACATTAAAATAGTAATTTGAGCCTCAGTCCAACCTACAACTTTTACAATTAGATTATATCCGTATTATACACTAAACAAATAAAATAATATTTATTAGAATCAATAGTAATAATCTGTAATAATAACTGTAACAATTACTGTCTCTTGTTAACCGCGATATTTGTCTACGAGTTTTTATTATTTTATATTATAATGCAAATTGTTCCCACTTTATTATATATTGTAATAATAAATTTATGTTAGAATTCAATAAGTGTCAGATTACAAGTTTATCTAAGTTGTTAAGAAAAATACAGATTGTTTTACAATTGAATTATTTTTATTATTATATTTATTTCATTTTAGTAGAACACTAGCCAGTAGAATAAAGGCCTAGTTTATAGAATAAATAGTAATGTAATATTGTTTCAACCACAGATATATGAGTGCGTGTTCACATATTTATATTTGCTTTTCTTAATGCTCTAAAAGGAAGTATCGCGATCGTTTCAAATTTTAGAAATTTTAGGGGGGGGGACACATATACTCGTATTTATAAGATCACACACAATCTAGTATTGATCATATCACAACACAATCTAGTGTGAAACAAACGGTTTTCATTTGCTGCAAACATCAACTTCTAATTGACGGATTTCCTTTTTACAAACCATTTAATTGCCTTTGACATATAGGAGGCGGGGGGGGAGCCGCAACTACACAATTAGTGGTTTGTTTAAGAAAAAAAAAATTCAGCTAGCTGATGTGACAGCTACCAAACCCAAATTTATTGGTAGTAAAATGTAAACATCACTGAACCTCCCGGCTCCCTCACAATCCTGCTCAAATCTATTTTTGCCCGAAAAAAATTTGAAATAAAAGTATGTGTATGTCTGGTCAGTATGTGTATCTGGTTAGTATGTGTATCTGGTCAGTATGTGTATCTGGTCAGTATGTGTATCTGGTCAGTATGTGTGTCTGGTCAGTATGTGTGTCTGGGCAGTATGTGTATCTGGTCAGTATGTGTATATCTGGTCAGTATGTGTATCTGGTCAGTATGTGTGTCTGGTCAGTATGTGTATCTGGTTAGTATGTGTGTATCTGGTCAGTATGTGTGTATCTGGTCAGTATGTGTGTATCTGGTCAGTATGTGTGTCTGGGCAGTATGTGTATCTGGTCAGTATGTGTATATCTGGTCAGTATGTGTATCTGGTCAGTATGTGTGTCTGGGCAGTATGTGTATCGGTCAGTAATGTGTATCTGGTCGTATGTTTGTCCTGGGCAGTATGTGTAACTGGTCAGTAGTGTAGGGAATCTTGGGTCATATGTGTATTGGTCAGTATGTGTGTGTCTGGTCAGTATGTGTATCTGGTTTTAGTATGTGAGTATCTGGTCCTATGTGTGTATCTGGTCAGTATGTGTTATCTGGCAGATGTGTTTCTGGTCAGTATGTGGTATATGGCAGTATGTTATATCTGGTCCGTATGTGTAGCTTGTAGTATGTGTGTATCTGGTCAGTATGTGTGTATCTGGTCAGTATGTGTATCTGGTCAGTATGTGTGTATCTGGTCAGTATGTGTATCTGGTCAGTATGTACAGTTTAAAGATAATCACTGTAGCCATTTTAGAAAAAAATCTGTAAAGTTGCAGTTCCGTTGACGGATTTTAAATGGAACCTTCGTATCGATTACCTTCGCACGAAAAAAGGAATAGACTCAATTGTTTTTCTTCATACGCCTTAACGCACGCACACTTTACAGCAGGCATTAACCACGCACAGAACTTAATTTCTAAAATAAATTCCGCCTTCATTTGATACTTCTTTGTGCTAAATTGAAGAACGAGTCTCGTTTCTTCAGTGTGGTTGGAACATTGCAGAAGAACGGTTCACTGTACTGTCTAAGTATATTCAGAATGTGATGACCGCTTTCTACCAAATTCAAACTGTGGTGACGAGTTCTTTGCTAACCTAAAGACTTGGTCCACACGAAGTGCATCACGGGTCGCTTCGTGCTGGACTTAGTAAAGTAATGGTCACCACTGTAATCCATACGATTACTGACAGGCATAAGAAGAGAGACATCTGCAAGAAGTTGACCAAGTATTGCTTCGTTTTTGTCTGTACTTTAAGTAACCAGCATTATCAGTACTTTCACTCCTTAAACATAGAGTTCGCAGAAGTAGTGGTTGGGAAACTATATGGTATGGAGTCTCTCACAGGAACTCTAGCTGGAACATCAGCAAACACCTTTTACAAATTATTACATACCATGTGAAGACCATAAATATACTCATTTGGGGAGGGGGACACAATAAAACTTCTAGATTAATGTGGATTTGGGTTTAGAGATATTTTCCGTGATAGCCTGCTGGATTTGGTTTTGTAGCTTCTCACTCTGTGTACTTCCATCATAACGCGAGTTATCAGCAGTAATGGTAGCAGTATAATGGTAAATGGTGATGAAATGAGAACATACAAACAAAATAGGTCACTGTTTATACTCTGACGCATACAATTAAATAAATGAACTTTGGAGGAGAGAAAGTAAATAGAGGGTGGAGTGACCGAAGGAAGAGCGTTAGTGTTATGGCGGAATGAATGAATAGAGAACGGTGAAGCATTGACTGATGCGATCTGCCTGAACAGTGATGGCTAGTTAGCAATCTTGCTTGTTCTAACAGGCGGATAGTTAAGTACCTTTAGCAGAGAGTAAGTTGAGAGACTGTTGATTGCTTGTTACAAGCAGTTAAAATACTCTTGAGAGCTGTGTTAAGAATCACAGTAAGCTCTTGAATGCGTCACTGGCTTTCACTTATTGATAGTTGTTTAGACTAGTTCAAGTAGTGAATTTCTGATTTGTCTCTCTTCTGATTTTTTAACTCTTCAAAGTTTATATGGCGGCTTCTTTAAAACCCTCAGATTTCCGGATTTTTATCCCAGTTTGTTGGGAGGTAGAAACAGCTTCTAAAGGAAAGCTTAGCTGTTCAAGTTGAAGCTTCTTTGCCAATATGTAACAGAGGCGTGACTCAAACCAGTGCGTAGCTAAAGCGCGCCTAGAAGTACGAGGGTTGCGTTCAGTATGGATGGTAATGGAAGTCTTGAGTCCAGAGCTTGGTTGCGAATTTCTCAGTAAGGGTTCGCTTGATTCCATTATATCTTTCTATAGGTGGGAGCTACAATAGACAATAGACTATCATGTTGGAACTCAATCGCCAGTGGTGACAGAGGAGAAATGCGCTTGGAAGCAATGGTGGCTCTCCGTGCGGCTGGTAACGGAACTGCTGAATCCTTTACTGGATAGCGAATTTCTCATTAAGGGCTAGTATGATTCCTCAGCAGACTATAACAAACTGGTTCTTCAAAAAAAGTTACAAAGGACTATACACCTACGATGAAGGCAGATCTTCTAGCTCAAGCAAGTGGCTCACCGTGTCCACCCATACTTCTTTAAGAGTTCCAGTATATTACTGAATGACAAGGACTGCCAGAAGAAGAGCAAGCCTATCTAGTACATATATATGTATATTACTTATTAAGCACACATTAGAATTCCGTGGCAAACATTAAATATAATACGGTAACAGTTTTATCACGGCCACATGTATTTGATACAGTAAATAGCTCCATTACAACTAACTAACCATTCTATAAAATTATTACAATTAATTTCAATATAATTAATTTGAAACAGATGTTTTTATAATATAACTTAGAAAAGTATATAGCAATAAGTGTACTTTTATTTTATCATTATATTATTATTATTATTATTATTATAGCTACAATTGTTAGTAATAATATATCATGTATGAGTGTAATATATGAAGTTGTTGATTAAACTAAATCATTACAATTGGCACCCCGGCACTTGTGCAGATGGATATGTGATTCTTTGAGCGAATGCTTTAGAGAATATGAAAATTAAAAATACAGTACTATTGGAAATGTTGGTGCAAATATACTCGTGTTAGCCCAGTAGGTGCAAACCTTAGCCGTTGAGCACCTTAAAAATAACAAAAAAAAAAAGATTTCACAGACAAGACAGCAAACAGATTTTTAGAAAACCTACAACAACCGAAGCTGGAACAGGCTGCAATCTCGGCCAGATCACAGCCCGACGATGACTGAAACCTAGACTAGCACAAGGCATCCTGTATCAGACAATAAATCCCTAACTTATCATATGATTAATATTTATTTATAATGTACTTATTTTCTTATATTTATGTATCTAATTTTATAAAGCAGATATAAGCTGCCGGACAAATAAAAGTATTTTTTTTAAGAAAAAAAACTTACACAGTAATGGGCTTTCGACCTAGATTTTCAACTATATTAGAATCTAGTTGGGTTAATGACTTCGCTCCCAGGTCGAAAGCTCGAAACTGTATAATAAAGTGTTTTATACATATTAAGGACTTTTTGTAATTTAATTTGAATCATCTTACTTTGTAAAAGTTTTCAAGTCCAATAAACAAAACAAAGTTATAGTACTAAATCTTTACTTTTTCCTTGTTAGAAATAATTTTAAAGTTTTTTTAAACAAAGTTATTCTTGAGCTTTAAATCAGCCGTTTAAATATATATATTTTTAACTTCGCGCTTATCGTTAATCATCATTTTCTTTCTGTAATGCTGTAAGAAAAAGTGTGCGATCTTGTCGAATTTTCGAAATTGAGCTTTAATAGGAAATGCATATTTTGAGATCCCTCGAATACGAAAAAATCTTTTCAGCGAAGTCAAATGCCCGTCATCATCCAAACGTGTTTAGTTTTATGCTATGCATTTTCTCGAAAATGACTTCATTTTGAACTTCGCATACTGATTACATACATACATAAAGCTCTAACACAGGGAAGGAATTAGCTCAGTGGTTAGCGCACTGGACTCCCACGCGGAGGTCCCGGTTCGAGTCAGGATGTGCTGCTCTTAAATTTTCTCTTCCTAGGAGCCTATACAGCTCACTGTCAGATGGTGGACAGTGTTGTCTTTAACGAGAGAACACTGTTTGGGGGCCCGGCAGTGCACTGAGAAGGCTCCGGGCGCTAATGACCACAGTTGTTGACGCGCCTTAAACTAAATAAAAAAGAAAAAGCTCTAAGCCTTTTGTTAGAAACATTTTTGCAGTAAAAAAAATTGCTTTTCGGAAGTATTGTGAGGGTGATGCCAAGTTATACTGCTGAAAAGTGCTGTCTCAGTACCATGTACATTTCTTCCTCATATATTTAATACTAAGGTACATTAAAATTAGTGGTAAATTTCCAAGTTGGAAAAAAATCAGATAAGGAAGTATAACTTCACAGAGTTTTCTGGTCTGGACAAAGTGCATGGATAGACGGTTGAAGTGGAATATGTATGTATGTTGAAGTCTGAATATATACATTAGGTTTCTCTGAAAGCTGCCCTACGTGAATTGTGTGAGTGTTGGGAAGTGTCAGTGTTGTTACTGGGTTGGGATACCCGCAGATAAGTTGGGATCTCCTATAAGTGGCAATTTATCCTCTCATACAGGAACCATGTGCGGCTAGCAGTGTTTGCAAGATTTAGATGGGTGCTGATAAGTTAGCCAGACCAGTGTCTGCCACACTTGATATCCTCTCGCTGATCTTCCACTTTATTGCAGCTTTGATAAAAACCTTACTGAGATGAGCACATGCTGACTGAACTCTAATTTTATCTACATATATTGTCTTAATATGGGGACTGTCGAATGTAAAATATAAATATTCGATAATTTGCTGGACTAATGTTATCACCATATCTTGTATGTTAATGTTAATAAATGGCCAGTGGCTCTGGATTTACGAATAAACGACTTTAAATGGCTGGGCAGTACTTTTAGCCTTAGGAGCGAAAGGATTAACTGCTTGATGACTTTATGATGAAGATAAAAGGGTGGAGAAGCGGGTCAGTAGTGGTGTTAAGACTAAACACAACCTCCTACCAGCAGCGCATCCGACACAAAGTTCTCTGATTCGTTAAGTAGGGGATTACATGCAGTGCTGAACTATTTATTGTAGGGGTACAAAATGGCAATAAAGTTGAGCGGGAACTGTTTGTGATCTCAGAACTAGAACAAGTAATGTCAGACATTTAGAGCTTCCGAATAATAGTAAATATTGTTATTCTACGGCTTGTATGGAAAAAACATCCCTTAAGGTCTAAGAGTAAAACATGTTAAATCAATGGCAGGAATGCCTGTTGTAAGAATGGCGTCCCAGAGGATGGCGCCTCACCATTACTGGATAAATAGTTTCAATCGTAAATCTTTTTATTGTTTTGTAATGTGAGTTAAAACATTTTCTATTACCCCATTATGGAATATGTACAGAGAGAGAGAGAGAGAGAGAGAGACAGCTTTTTTTTATTGCTACTTAGAAAATAGAACTAGAGCTACTGATGTAATAGTTCGATGCGCGCGCAACCTTTCTACCAGTAAATAGTAAAGTATTCAAAATAGCTCAATTGGCGCCAGCTAGGAGATAAAACAGTTTTGACGGCGCGAACTTTCTGGATGAGATAGGACGAGAGCGGGAGTCAACAATCACACTAAGCAGCTATATTCATGTATGTGTGAGAACGATGATGAAGAACAAAAGAACTCTTTTAAAGTATAATGTTAACGGATTTGTCAGTATATATATATATATAATAATAAAGTTAGGTAGAGATATACGAATGCGCCAAGTTATTTGACAAGTACAGTGCTGTTGAATGGTGGCCGTTGTTCGAACTAACAGTTCTAACTGTACTTCTTGGACACTAGTTTTATGCTGCTTGCATTTCATTGTAAACCTTTGTGTGTGTGTCTATGTTTTCTTTTTGTAATGTACTATTATTTCCTTTGTACCATTTCTTCTGTTCGCTTTTAATATATTGATTCTGAATAATTGAATATTATTTATGAAATTATAATTTGTATTACTGATGTATCAATAAATCTGGTGTACATACATACGACTTTCTCTTGCTGCAATGGATATAATTTTATTTAATTATTTATACGGATATTATCGAGTTGGAAATTTCACATATAATTAACTGCAAATATACATAAGTGCCTCCGAAATATAATTAGGTATTTCTAACGGAAATTTTCTTTAAACTCGGAATTCTGGCGCCAAATTAAATACTGATTAATATCATATGGACCATATATACATTGAAATGGTACTTTAGAGAAAGCCCTTTAAGTGCTTTAAACAGAGTACCTCCCAAAAGCCCTCTAAAATGAATTTTTCCTACAAAATGTGTCAAATACAAGTTCTAGCTCTTTATATGTGTAGATTTTAAAGAAATCGTTAAAACCATTTTTGAGAAAATCGCGAAATCTGAAAAATCAATTCAATTAAGTGGAATAAAAACACACACACACACACACAGACCAATTTCCAAAAACCACTTTTTTGGATTCACAGGACCTCAAAAAAAGTTTATCGGTGAAAACGCGATATCGAAAATTTGACAGGATCGCAATACATCCACTTCCTGTAAGGAAAAATATTGCCGATTTTTATTTGTTCTCTTACTACTGCCTTTCTTGTCACATTCTCCCTTGTTTTGAGTTCTGAAAAACATGTTTTTAGCGAATGGTCTGTAGCGTGTATATACATGTGTGTGACACCGTCAGTGTGTCTGTACTGCTTTTTCGAAAACGGCTTCAAATGATTTTCCTTAAACTTTGTATACTAACACTAGAGAGCCGGTCACTTTGAGATATTTTTCTAGGAAAATTGATGTTTCTTTTAGTGTTGTGGGGTAGCTGAAACGGGAAAACTTTTCTCTCAAGTACCACTTCAGAAATGTATATATTTCCGTTCCACCTTTTCAAAGTACATTAAATTGCATTGCTAGAATTCCAAGTTTGAAGAAAATCGCCTGACCGGAAGTGCGATTTTTCTGAAAACGGCTCCAACATTTTCTTATACATGGAATGCTAATTGCACATGTATATGAATCTAGCACCGTTATTTTGGCGGAAAAAGAGGTGTACTGGGCAATCTGTGAATTAGGATTTAATTTAAACTTGTCTTGTGTACTGCATGATTGATTTAACTATTACTCACTGAGCCTAAAATTCCTATTTGGCAAAGTACAGACGGAAGTACTAGATCGCTCAAGACGCGATAATAATCAATCACAAAAAACAATAAAAACCATCGATAAATCATTAGAGAGTTACTATTTTCCCACATTGCAAGTAATAGCCAACGCATAAATCTGCTTATATAGAATGGAACCACTCATAATACTAGCCAACAAAAAACTACAAACGCACCTCTTTTAAAAGAGATGACTGTTAAAACATTTCTCAGTCATTCATTTTGATGACTAATGAAAATAGTACCGCGGTGATCATGTGGTTAGCAATATGTAAGGTTATATAGTAATGGTGGAGGTTGCACTTTAATGATGTTTAGTGGGTAACAGGTGTGCCAACATAGCTGGCCGGTATATGCGAGTGGAAGGGGTTCGGACGAGCGGCGGTGCTGCTGCTGAGTATGACTGAAGAGACAACAATGCGTTGTTCATTTTACTATAAAACACGTGGAAGTTAGAATTTGTACTGAGTAATCAATGTATGCTGGCACTTTAAATCCTCTGAGGTCGGTAGTTTCTGATCTACCGACAGCCTCTCAAATAGAATACACCGTTCTACAGATGTTGAATTCTCTCCTATTAGACAGACCTTCATTGTGTGCTATAAAATCTTCCTTCATTTTACCCTAAACATTATTGCGATCTTCCTTGTTACTATTAAATAGTTAGTTATCTCTCAATATATATATGGCACAGGTTTACCAGCTTTTCTTTTGAAAGTACAAAATTATACTGTAAACTTGCCCTGTGAACGTCCACAGATGTCAGAACAAATAACCATCACCATATAAATGAGAAGCACTGTTTTGTCTTTTTATCAAAGATTTCGGACAGAATCCAGCAACCACAAGTTTAACTTTACTCAATGATTTTTTTTTTTGTTTTTCTCAGTTTTTCGTGATATTTCCGAAAACGGCTCAAACTCATTTTCACACATAAATACCAATCACTTTTATTTATTTAGGAAAATTTATTTTTTGGGGGGTTCTGGGGGGAACAGTAGCGTTATACTATCTACCCAGTTCAAAATACAATATATGGTTTTACCATCTACATAATATTAATAGACATTAAAAGCATTGAGAGAATTCCAAATTTGAAAAAAATTGGTTAACCGGAAGTGCGACTCTTACAGAATAGGTTTCTGAGCTTTTTCAGAGATTCTTTAAACTTGGGATGCTCACATAGAAACGTATCTCAAAAAATTGGTTTTAGAGAGGGTCTGTCAGTTAATTTAAATTTGCCATAGTGTGCTCCACATAAGACTGCTTAGGTATACAAGTAACATCCTCACCACCATGTTTATGGCTAGCCCGACTAAACATTGTAACATTGGTATTTTACAGACAATTTCCTTGATTGATTGTATCATTAGAATGAGAGAAAGTCGTGTGAGTGTTTCATACTAGATTTTTGTACATAGACAGCATCAGGTAGCACACATCTCTAGTAGTTTCTATATCCCAGTGTCAAAAGAAGTCTGCCGCCAATGCCCTATGTTTTCTAGAGTCCTTCGTCATTCCTTTTCCCATCAACTCGTTTCCTTAAAATGATGGTAGTCACTCGGTCAGACCACATCGAATCTGCAGGCAGGATGAGCAAAACTTTTGCCAGCGCCACATTTCAATAATTCGAATTTTGCAGTGTGCAAGCATTATCCTGCAAATACACGATTCCACTGATCGAGCAATAGTTTCTTTTTGGGGGTAGCAAGTGTGATTTCCGGTGTGGAATCAATGGCGTTGGGAATGGGACATGTTCTGCACACTCGGGAATAAGGCAATTGGTACCATGCTACCAGAAATCTGTGCAAGTTCATGGTGACTATATGAGGTATGTATGTAGATATGCTGTTAGTCATATCTATCTGTCGTGTATATTTATCTTAAATGACTTTTTTCTCTCATGGCAAAACTGACCTTATTTTGATAAAAACGGCTTATCGTAAATAAAGAAAAACAAAGTTATTTTTACTTATACGGTATATTGCATACAAATTGACAATTCCAGATTAACCGTTTATATAACATGTGAATACTTTAAACAATTTATTTGCTGATCTGAAAGTTATATTTAGTTGAATTTGCATATTGTAACGATAGTGAGAAGGTGGGGGGTGGAGGTGTTTAGCTTCTTAGCCAGTAAAACAGATAACTGTAAATTTCGTTGGCGATTTTAAATTCAAATATAAATCGTGATATATATAAACAAGAAGTCGGCCGATAAACAGATATAAGGCTTTTATTTTTATACTGAAACTATTTGTTGCTTTTGTTTGCACTAATATCTATTTATTTGGCAAAATGGAAATACTGATCACCAGTAGATAGAGAAAACAGTGATTAGCATCCAGTGTCCAACATTCGCACCAATTTCTCTAGTTGCAACATGCTCCAGTTCTAATTGATTCGAGATTTTCTTAAAAATGGTAATTTCTACCTAGTTTTTCTATTTTATAGTCATATGGTGGAACCGTGTCAATTAAATAGAAGTGGTAATAGAGAAAGATATGATGCACTTACTCAACACGATAAAAGAAAATCGTTGGTTCCGTATTCAGGCTATTTACTATAAACTGAAAAAAAAATCTGGCGCGCAACACTCGCATGACTTTCTCTTATTCCTATTGGTACAATTATATATGTCAAATTGTCTGTAAACTTCAAATTTTACATATCGATGCTAATAATACGTGGTGGTATGGGGACAAGTAAGCTACCTCGCAGCCAAGCTTGGCATAGAGAACTGAATTTTCTCGGGAAAACGTTCAAATAAAAGTGATAGTTATTTATGTATGGAGATAGTATACCAAGTTAAAGAAAATAGTTGATGCCGTTTTCGAGAAAATCACGAAAAACTGAAAATATCCTTCAGTAAAGTCGCACTTCCTGAAGATTGACATTGCCCGAAATTTTCGTGTCTGATGCGCCGCCGGTAGTGCATAAATGGAATACCAAGTTTGAACTTGCTGCGACTTTACGTTTTTGAGAAATTCCATCAACAAACACAAAAATACATAATTTTTCTTATGTATTTCCGGTGAAAACTCAATTTCGAAAATCTGACACAATCGCAACACTTCCTCCTACTAATTTTTAAAAATGGCTGAATATATAGAGTTCAGTAAGTGGGAGTAAAAAAGAAATATAATCTTATCAGAATAATCATTGGTAGTGGTACTTAAACGGAATATGAAGATTGATTTCATTTACGAATAAGTACATTTCCTCTTACTGCGGTTAGAGAAGATGAAAATTCCAATTTTTCAAGAATATCTGTCAATTACTAATTGAACTAGAAGTAAGAGAAAATAAAAATATTGTACATCAGTATTTTGAACTAATTTCATTATTGCTTTGTAATTTCACAAAAAAGAAAGAAAGAAAAAACCCTCGTCATGGCTGGAATCATACGTTACCTTTCTCACAATTATCATAAAATTAGATCCCTTTTGATTTTTTGTAAGCACTTAGGTAATTTTGACGTAAATTTATTATAATAATAAAGTAGGCATATTTTTATAGATCGTTTTATCTTATTTCTATTGTACAGTTCACAACATGATTACATAATAAATATGTCATAAGAATACAATAGAAATAATTAACAAATTAAATTATTACCGAAAGAGTTCAGTTTGCCAGTCCCCATCACTACTTCCAGGGCTACCAACCTAATTCTGAATAAAAAATAAATAAAATTCTTCCCATGAGTCATATATGTGTCCAATGCACTCACACATTCCACAAGTGTCGTTTGTGTGTGTGTGTGAGTGTGTTTTGTAAGTAAGTTGGACACCATTACTTTTAGACTAATTTTGTACCGTTATTTTTAATGGAACTTACGTGTGGAAAATATGAATGGTCTTTCCTTTCTTTAACAATAAAAAGTTTCTCTTTTCATTGGCGGAAAATAACAGTTTAACAAGAGATAATAAATATACCTGTAGTGAAACACTCACACGCTTTCTCTTACTGCCGTTTATTACAACTCTAGTTGTTAATCTTTCTTTAAACTTGGAATTTTTACTAAATCTGTAGTTATTTTTTTATTATTGTTAATAAATTTATATGCTAGGTAAATTAATTTTGATTTTCTCCAACTGCTATTAGAGGAAGTATTGCAATCAGTAAATGTTTTCCTCCAAGTGCTATTTAAATTTATTATATAATTTTGTATCATCTAAGCCAGCGGTCGGCAACCGGTGGTCCGTGACGTAGTTTTAATGGTCCGCAAAGAAATTCAGGCATTATTTAAATTCGCTGAGCTTATTTAATAAAATTTTTAAATAAAAAATAAATTTTGTTTATTCTATATAAGTATAGGTGTAAAATAGAAAAAGAACGTTATGTGATTGCTAATCCCAGAAATGTAAATATGTGGCTAGTAGATCCATTTTCTTTAAATATTGAGGAAAGCAATTTAAATGTGAATGGAAGTGAAAGTATATCGTCGGCCGATAGTATCAGACTTCAGTTCAACTCATCTTCAACAAGTCATTTTTGGGTTTCTGTAGAAAAGCGCATATCCAATACCTAATTGATGCAAATGCCTTAAAAATTTTGACTACATTCACAACTACCTACTTGTGTGATAAAAACGTTCTCAACTTATCTGCTATTAAAAACAAGTATCGCTCTCGGCTTGAAATAGAAACTCCTTCACGTGTTGCGGGTGACATCATTGGAGCCAAGGATTAAATAATTTTAAACCAATGGTAGCAAATGTTGCACTAATTTTGTATATATATATATATTACTATGAACAGGAAAGCTGTGTGTTCGCATGGCGATATAGTTGTTCAGCACTAGTTTTAGAAATAAAGTGTTGGTTTGTTTTTGTATTTTTGTATTAAAAATTAAAATTATATAAATAAGTATATATCATACTCAATGCTCGTATTAATTCGTACCTTTAAAAATTGTAATTTTAATTTAAATTATAATTAGTGGTAACGAAATTTTGAATTGCGAATTAGTGGTCCGCAATATCTAAAAGGTTACCGACCGCTGATCTAAATATTATTAATAGAAGTAAGTATGTTGCCAATATTCCGAGTTTGAAGAAAACCATTCTACCGGAATTGCGTTTCCACTGAACAGGTTTTTCACTTTTCTGAGATTTACTCAAAAACATTTTCAACAAGTTTCTTTAAATTCAGCTAATCGACTAAAAAGAGCTTTTATTTGGAACATTTCTCTAGAAAAATTCATTTAAGGTGTTTTTTGTGAGAGGGATTGGTTTTAAGCTTTCCTCTAGAGTGCTGTTTTAATTTATTATGCGATTCCATCGCATATTAATTAGAATTAAATATATTGTCGAAATTCTGAGTTGGAAGAACATCGGTTGACCGGAAGTGCGTTTATACTGAAATTATTTCAATGTCTGCGATATTTTACGTAAAAACACCGACGGATTTCATTAAATCTGTCCTACAGAGAGACCTATCACTTCTGTTGGCAACTTTTTCCCGAGGAAGTTCATTTAAAGAAGTTTGGGAGGGGAGGGGGAGTGTATGGTTCCCTCCAAAATGGGATTTTATTAAGTTTGGATTCTCCAGTTGATAGGAAATTGAAGGCGACAAGCACACACTTAGTAAAAATTATGTTGAAGTGTGTGTGTGTGTGTGTGTGCAGTAACAGGAAGTCGTGTGAATGTTTCACATCAGCTGTTTCAAGGATTCTTTTGGAGTTGTTGCAACGTTAAACTTTTCTGTTAAACAAACATTTCCAAACATAATTGGGCCTCTGTCACAGATAAACAATTACTCAGCGCCTTCCTGAATGCCTAGCTTTTTTAATTGATCTAACAGTAAGATGCGGTGCAAAATTTACGTTATTTTATTTATCTATATTTCTACTACGTCCTAAAACATATAAGATATGATGCTGAAATAAGAGACGTTGACGCTTGAAATTATAGAATTATTTATCGAAGTCGACCTTATAACATTCGCTTTACAAACAGAAAATTACGATACGAAATATAATATTAAAATAAAAATCACAATAACATTAAAAATGATTGTGATGAAAAGGATGAAGATGGTGCGCTGTTATCAGTTTCTTTAATATTCGGCTCCTTCTTTGGCAACAGCATTCACCACGATTAGCATTCACCACGATTAGTTATTAGCCATCGGTTTATTTTTTAAACACGGACCAACTAAATGTATTTCAAATTTTTATAAAAATACAAACGAAACTAATACTCGCCAACTTTGTATTTCAAAGTATTAGCGAGGCAGCGAATGGCGGGCAGGCGCTAATTATAATATGATTGCGTCCAAAAGAAAATGTAGATTGTAGAGTGTTCAATTTTATTTTGTGATTAGGAAAGTGTATATAGAGAACAAAACCGTTTCTATACAGAACAGTGATCCGGACCTTCCGAGGTGGACTGATCTGGGTGAATTTTCTTTTTTTTCCAACGCAGTGCAGTGATATTACAGTGATTGGAGGACGGACCTCCTGGAACAGTGGGGCCATGTATGTTGGATTACCTGACAATTCGCAGTGTGCTCGTCAGCAAATTCTAACTTGATTAAGACTTGACTACAGATCGTATATATCTTGCTATTTATGTGTTTGGGAAACTAAATTAACTATAATCACCCCCTACGACCTGTGTTACACAATAGATGAAACGTACGAACTCATTTACTCTACAGCTGGTCCCATTATTGTAGTGTACAGTTTTGTATTTATTTTTTTTTTACACCAATAGATATTGCAATATTTGCTGTTGATTATAAGTTATCACCATGGCAACCATTATACTCTAAATACATCCTGGTAGATATTATTTTAATACAGGATCAATAACAGCTAGAAACAGTTTTGCTACAAACACCCTCCATCAATAACAGCTAGAAACAGTTTTGCTACAAACACCTCCATCAATAAAATAATAAAAGAAAAAGATAGCAAACTATTTGCCATAGCAGTTACAATTATTATTTTATATCTAGACAAATTTGTTTTTATTGTAATAAACTTTGAAAACTAAATAAATAACTTTTATTATATATTTATGTATAATTGTGTTCACAAACAGTTTTATATTTAACAAACAAACAAACCACCTACTGTTTGGCAAATGTTTGTTAAAACACTGTTAAGATACCGCGGTAAATGAACACATGCGCCGCAGCACACAACATTTCGTTTTATTATATAAAACAGAAATTCTCGTATCTTTTCTTTGCAAATTGTAAAAACAAACATTCAACACAGCGCCTGCGCATTCGCGTTACCTAACTTTACAAGCTTTCAAGTTTGAATTCAACTGTTATTACATCCAATTTTATGTCCACTTCTTAGGCATAAAATTCTATGCGGTTGTTTGCCGCCACAGTTTTATCTAACTGTAACATATATTTTGCTAAATGTTGGCTTTTATTCCAGTTATTTAATCGATTGTTAAAAATATTCTATATTAAACCGTCTTTTGAAGAAAATTGCCATGTGTCTTTTGCGTAATCGATATAAAAATAATTAGCAAAGATCGACTCCGCCAACAACAAGATCCGTTAGCTCTTTTATGCATTCGACTACAAATGAAAATAACTCCAATTAGTTTGTAGATAGTTTGAAGGCGGACTACAACACTCCGTGTTGTTGTAACTAACTCACGGTTGGACATGCTAACAACAGAGTAACGAAATGTCAACAGCAGAGCACTTCTCCCCCGGCTCCTTTCACTCTTCCTTGACCTTATCGTCGCTTTTCTTTCTCTGGTTACTTCTTTCTTTCATGTTAATTATCAGCGTCGCCAACTACTTCCACTTCACTTTCAAGTTCACGGCTCGCTTCATCCCCTCATCTTCTCTCTTTTTCTTGTTTTTCTATTACCTTCTCACTTTCTTTTATTATAGTTTCATTAAAAAGTGAATTACTATTGACTATTAGGGCATATCTTTGCACAGTTTAACTTGTAATCTTATCTTATTTATAAGAATATCAAATTGTATTTTATGTTCTTTTTTGTATGATTTTTCTGTATGATTATCTGGAAAAACAGATATTTTTCGGGGAAATCCTGGGAGAACCGGGACCCAACAACAAAAATAGACAATCCCTTCAAATTAAACATTTTTGCTAAATGTTTTGTAGCCCTTATTTATTATCTACTATCCGTCTCTACCCTCATCCTTCCCTTCCTCTCTCTCTCTCTCTCACTCACACACACACACCATTCGCTAAAAACCTTTTTTTTCACATTCAGTGGAGCTCAAAACATCTATTGTAGGAAATTGAGTTTCACAAATTTGACACGATCGCCCAATATTTCATCTTACAGTAAACGTTGGTCTTCGACTTGAGATCGCATCAGTGTTTTTTTTATAAACCGACGTTTTGTTCATATTGCAATATACTGTTTCAGGATAGTGTTGACTCTAATGCTAAAGTAAGAAACAGGTTGGGTAGTGTAGAACAGTCAGTTTGAGGGTGGGGCTTATTTTACCTTCCATGCATGTGATTATGACTATTGGGTGGCGAGGTCTAAGTGTCTCCTTCCGTTGCCTTGTTGGCAAGTTGCGGCCTTATCTCTCGTTTTCTCTAAAAATGGCGGTTTGTAAGAAACCACTGATACGATCTCAACCTGCTGATCTAGTGCTTTGCACGACAATGGCGGGGAAGCTTGAATAATTGTTTTGATGTTTGTTACGACCGCTGTATTTGATGATGTGAAATGGATGTTGAGGTTTGGTCACATAGATCGGTGACCTCAACATCCATTTTATAACATTACACAATTGCCAACATATTCTCCAAGTGCCAAAGATTAAAAAAGATAATTCATCGCTGTCGCAAAATTACGATAAATAATATAATGAAGAAGTTATTCACATCACGTTCTCAAAAAATTAATAACAATAAAAATAATATATTAAAACGGAAGTTATAGATTATGTATTTTTCTCACTGTCAGTTTCCGGTTTATTTAAATTAGTTACAAGGACGAGTTGTATTAAGATTACTTTTGTTTTTCTTCTCACAATTTCCTGTTAATTTTATATATGTTTAGATTGCATAAATTTGCATAGTTAACTATTATCTGTAACATATACTCCTATGGTATTTAGAATGATTAAAAAGTACAGTGACATAAACTCGCTTGGTTTTTCTAGGCATTAATTTTAAATTAAGTCCAACATTTACTGAGAACAACATATACTTCACAAACGGTGTTATTTTATCTTAGGTTTAACATCTTTTCAGGAAGTTATGTGCAGTAAATTTATTATTTTTCTCCTAGTGCTAGTTAAATATTCAACAATTTTATTCAAAGTTAAATTTTGTTATATGGAAAGAAATAGTATTAACTAGTTACGTATTCATATATCAGATTTTCGAAACTGGGTTTTCATCGGAAATACCAGCTGTTGATTCGAACTAAGTGATTCTTGGAAATAGTTGTTTATCAATATAACTTGAACAACGAAACAATTGTAGAATGAAATTTGAAACTTCTAATCTAATCTAGGACACGGGGCAGAAAGTGAGTGCAATTAGGCCACCATTCCGTCTCCCGTGAAAAAAGCAACTCACGTCAGTGTTGTCTCATTAAGAAACGCTGAGGCGAGAGAAATCTCCGATTTCTGGTACCAGATTCCAGGCGCCAAATTTCTGGAATCGCTTACGAACTTAGTGCTCTCATTTCCCAGAGTACATCCACTGTGAGACCCACACTATTTAGATGCTTCCTCAAAGCCAATATCCTGTGACTAGGGCTGTGATTATCCTTATCTCTGCTTCCGTTATGTCGAGGGAAATTGACAAGAAAATCTTTCCGGAAAAATTGCTGTTTAAGGATGCTGGGAAACTGAAACGTATGGAGGCTTCCCTCCACAATGGCCTTTGTATGCCATTTTAATGTTTCAAACTAGTTTGTTTTTCTTTTTTAAATCGTGACACATGACTAACAGTTTTGGAGGCATTTTTATTGTTTGATTATTCAACGAATTTTCGCAATAGATATCTGCTCGATATTTCAACTGTTAAATAGTTAAATTTAGCTGGATTGGCTAGTTAATAATACTTGAGAAAGTGTGTTCGATTTGATCAATTCTCAATAACAAATTCGCTAGCTGTTATTAATTTTGTTAACTACGATTAGTTGTTGTGGTTACTTTCACTATAAGAAACATGCAACACTTAATACAACTAACAGAGAATATAAGACTCATACCAACTTCTCGTTTGTTATCCCCCGATATTACCAACCTATACGCCTCCATTCCTGTCACAGGCACACTGAACATAATGAAACAGAAGTTGAAACGAGAAGAATCCACGCAATTCATTCACCAACTTACGAACTTAATACAAACCACAACGACACAGAACTACTTCAGATTTAACAACAAGTTCTACCTCGCCACTGATGGCCTGGGAATTAGGCACCCCACATCGGCTATCCTATCGGAAATATTTATACAAAATATGGAAGAGACTTACGTACCAAAACTGAAAGAGGAGTTCGGGTAACGTTTTATGCACGTTACGAGGACGATTCCTTCTTCATACTGGAAAATGACATAGACAAATTATTACATTACCTTAACAACATAAACCACAAAATAAAATTGAGGTACAACACCCTCAACTTCTTATAAAATTCACGAGAAACCACAATAAACTAGAATACGGAATACGCAGAAAATCAACCACCTCCGATGCTATCATACCGCACAATTCCAACAACCTAACCCAACAAAAACTAGCTGCACTGAGACATCTGACGAACAGACTTAAATATACACCCCTCACACCCGCGAACCACGCACAAGAATTACAGACAATCTACAACATATTGATAATGGGTACAGTGCGAATATGTCAATAAACTCCTCAAAAACGAATCACACCACCAGAATAGGAATGACAAAGAAACAACAGACAAATTTGTCACATTCACATACATCGGAATCCACAGATATAAACTCACGAACTTTTTAAAAAAAAATTGGGCATTATGACATGTTTCAGAACAAACAATAAATTAGGCAACAAAATCAGCACTCGTACTGAGTTTACTGACGTATATGACAGCAGTGGTTTTGAGTTAAAATGCCCAACATTACGTACCGTAAATGTAACATTTACGTGGGTCAGATAGGCCGAAAAATCAGGGAACGATTTACCGAACACATCAGATCATACAGGTACAAAAAGGTGACTCAAATTATGCCAATCACCTAGACACAAACAAACACAATCCCGACGACACCACCACGATGTAACTAATACATCCAGGCAACAAAGGACGACGACTTGACATAATAGAACAGCTCGAAATATATAAACACAAGACACAAAACTTAATAACCGAACAGACAAAATTTGCCAGTGAACCACTATTCAAAACACTCTTAAGCACTAATTATTAGTATTATCCACTAATAGAAAACCAATAAGCAATATACAACTCACTTGGACCAAATAGTTCTTAAGTCTTAAAAACCAAACAGATTTTAGTTTTAGTTTTAAATCTGCTAGTTTGTAAGTCTGTACATACGAATCAAAACAGCTTTTAAGTTTGTACATATGTGAATAATGCATGCAAGTCAAGAAAATAAAATGTTCATGTGGATTGTACGTTACATTAAGGTTAGATAACATACTTGTATAATTCTTTCAGTAATATATCTATAAATGTCTGTATTTAAGCCGTTTAGACTGGTTATATTTAGGCCTGCAAAAAAGAACCCATATTTAAGTATACGTGCGTGCGTGGATGGTGTGTGTGAAAGGTGAAATGTCGAATGGAATGCATATTTATAAAATTAACTTGCTTATATAGATTACTTGGTCAACATAGTTAAGCATCTATACTATCTTACGATCATTCAGCTCGTATTGTATCATTTCTTATCAGTTATCAGTAACTATTCCACAGTGGCCCACGGCTGGCACTTTCGTGTTATTTCGCTCTATTATAAATTAATAAATAGAAATATTAAGATGGTATGGGTAAATAATTATCAAAGTAAAATCTCCTTCAAAAAACATAATTAAGTTATACATCCCCATTCATTGATGTTTCCATTTTAAAAGGGAACAACGTCTTTAAAGGACCGAAACATGTTTTTCCCATTCAAGTAGCAACACCCCTCTTAACCTAGTTCTGTATAACAAAGACTTTCAAAATCCAGTGTACCAATACATCCTGATGTTGGGCGAACGCCCGAAACCGATCGATGACTACAAAACGAAGGAGGCTGTCACGGAAAATGTCTCTGAAACTGCGATTGTGCCTAAAAAAAAAATACCCTAAAAAATTTCACTCAACACTTTAAAAGAAAAAAAAATGTGGTGAAACACTCAAACAACTTTCTCTTATTCCAGTTTTCAAAATTGTAATTGACAAATTTTAGTTTATGTAGCAAACTTGATGAAATTCGTTGGAGTTTGTCGAAAACTGAAAAAAATGTTCAGTAAAAACGCACTTCCGATCATCCGATTTTTTCAAACGGAATTTCAACAATACATTCAATTCTAATTAATATTATTTAGATGACAGAATTGTATAGTAAACTGAAATAGCACTTTAGAGGAAAACCTAATCCCACCCCTCCCCCAAAAGTGCCCTTAAATGAATTTTTCCAGAGAAATGTTTAAATAAAAGTTGTAGATCTTTGTATGTGTAGTTGATATTGGAAGTTTGAAGAGAATCGTCGGAGTCATTTTTGAGAAAATCGCAAGAAAGTAAAAAAAAAAAAATTAAGTAAAGTGACACTTTCGGTTGAGCAATTTTGACCGCTGACCTCATGTCGGATCCCATGGTGATACCTAAACGGATTATCAAGGTAGAACTTTCTAGGATTTTCGTTTTTGAGCTACGCTGTTTACATACACACACACACACACACACACACACAGATCATTTGCTAAAAACCACTTTTTTAGACTCAGGGAACCTCAAAACGGATATTTCCGGTGAAAACGCGATATGGAAAATTTGGCATTATTACAATACTTCCTCTTACTAGGAGTAAGAGAAAGTAATATCTACTTGGTCTGGTTTCGATCCAGCAGGCTATTTGTTCTTTAATTTTAAAGGATAATTCGCCTGTAACGAATTTTTAAATGATGACCTTCCATTCCATATGAAAATAACTACAGCTGCATGTAAATAAATCTCTTGAACTCGGTTGTGGGTTTCCCAGCCTATAATCGTAGTTACCCGCCACATTTTCTCATGTTCCTTACGAACATATATTTCCGTTCTGCTGTTCCTTGTTCTAGGAATGATTTCATATTAAAGGGCGACTCCTTGAAGTAAGAAAGAAACCTGGAAAACCACACCAACTTATAAACCATCCCTTTGTAAGATGGTGTGGTCGTGTTATTATTACTGTTCCCAACTTCTCCTATAATATTGGATTTTACTCTTTTATCTTTCTCTCTCTATATTTATCATCTATCGAGTGTGGTTTTTCTAAGTGCTAGGTTATTCACTCTAGAGGGCGCTTCATCCATCGGGGCAAATAAGGAAATCAACTTTGTTTACTTTTTGAATTGTCAGCAAATATGTTTATGTTATTTGTGTATCTGGACAAAATATCTCAGAAACGAAAAATCAGATATTCCGTTTAGACATCTCGGCCATATCCTTTACGAATATTTTTCAGTGTATTTTAAAATTTATGGATATTAGTGCGAATTTGTAACAAGTTTTTTTCTCAATCACTAGGCGAATTGCTCGACTAGATGATGATATTTTCTTTCACTTGGCACACTAATACAGATAATAGGAATTTTGAGGATAATAGGCTAAGAACTTTGAGGAAAATCGGTTTTCCCGAAGTGTGATCTTACTGAAGAGAGTTTTTCGGTATTTGTTTGAAAATGTCTACAAAGATTTACTACGTATAACTTGAAACTGTGACTATTATTTGAAACATTTTTCCATTCACATTTTTTCATTTCAGGGAGTTTTCTGGGATATGGGCCAATTAGATTGAACTTTCAACCGCCATCAGCATTTTCGCCTCACATTGATCCTAACAAAGTTTGTACAGAAATGTGATTCATGGTGAAAAAATGAATGTGCTTTCGGTTATTATCCTATAACGGGCGCTAGAACCCGGATCGGCATGTCCAACAGTTTTTCATCAACTTTGGATACCAGTTTTCCAGATCAACTAGTGTTTCTTCCACTTTGCGCACTCCTGCGTAGTCCTCAGATTTCTCTTTACAACATTGTCCATCACAGCCTTTTACAACGAAACCATTGTTCCGCACTTTTACAAACGAAGAACTGGTTCATTCCGGGATATGGCCATCCTAAAGGCAGGTTTTCACCACTTCCATAACGTCCTTAATTTTCCGAAAATGTTTTTCCCCCAGTACATTCTTACAGCAAGATGGTTAAACACTCCGGCAGTTATTTTTCCATCAATCTCGTTTAAAGGTAAAAAAAATACTGATTAAACAAAATTATATAAATATTTTGACAAGTTCTTATAATAAAAGTAAATATTTAGTAGTTGATTAATCAAAATGTGATGTGAATGGAATAAATATGTTATTGTATGTACCAGAAACCACAAACAAAACTTGTCGGGAGTAGGGAACAAGTTAAGATAACCGACCCATGAGCCTGTATGCGCTTGGTGTGAACGATCTTACAAACAAACACACACACCATACACTCACACACACATACGTATATCTTTACAAAGGAATAAATTATAAAACCGTATGAAATGTTCCTTGTACCCAAAATGTATAAACAAGGAAGAAACCACAACCTGTTTAATATAACACCAGATACCTGGGGAAATAATATTAACGATTTGTATACGTAACGAAACAGAGAGAAAAGATTTATTCGCAAAAAAAAACATTATTATTTACACTAGATATTGTGAATTCATCACTAAAGTAAACATTGGGTAAACATTTATCACCAAAGTAACTCAATTTTAGCAAGCGTTATAACAATGTAAATACCTAATTGGGTACAATACTCACACAATTCAAGCAAAATTAGGCAAATATACAGAAATTAGTCAAAGTTTATAGTTAATTCAACTTAAATAATCTCTCTCTCTCTCTCTCTCTCTCTCTCTCTCTCTCTCTATAAATATATATATATATAAAGTGTTCCTTTAGTACAGCCTCAAATCTGCTGTATCTGGGATTTGTTTTGATTTTGTTTTCGCGAATTGCCGCTAGATGACGGGCAATCAGAGTTAAATAATGTTACTTCTACCCGCTTGAGAGAGAATAGTGTGTAACTCACTTGTGTATGAAAATTGAACTTCCTACATTAAATTTAATATAATAATACTCGTCACATTATTCAACGATTGCAGAATAAAATAATACTTTAGATTTGCAGTCAATTGTAAAACAAATGTTTCCCTTGGTTTATTCATGCAACGTCATTGTCCTCTTTTTGTTGAAGAGGAAGTATCGCGCTGTTTTTTACATTTTCGAAATCCAGTTTCAAGCGGAAGTTCATGTTTGATTCTCTTTAGAGGCAAAAAAAATGTTTTAAGAAAATGAATACTTACTTATTGTCTAGTTCTATAGACAAACTTTCCTCCATAGATTTCATAAATAGAAAACTGTAAATATTACGTTTTAACATTAAATACTCTTTCTTTAAACTAACAATTTTTACTGCTAGTGTGTAAAGTCAAACATAATATAACATATAGTTGGAAGGGATTATAGTTTTATTAGCCCAAACAAAAGTAGTGACCCAATTAAAATTTAAGAACCTCTAAATCAAGTTTCTGCAGAAGAATATGTCTTAATAGAAATGGCAGGTATATATCGGTACGTCAGCAGTCCGAATTAAGAAAATCGTTACAACTGTCTTCAAGAAAATTAAAGAACTAAATTATTTCTGCTCAACCATTTCCTTCAAATCTGGATTATTTAATTTATCTTAATAATGTACAGATGGTAGATTGCACTGAAGATGCACTTCAGAGGATAATCTAAGTTTGCAATCTGTCAGAACCCTCCCACACAATCTATTCTACTGGTGAAAAAGAAATGTTTCAAATAAAAGTGATTGGTATTCACATAATGTGGATAGTGTACAAAGTTAATAATAAATCTTTGAAGCCCTTTTTGTGAAAATCGCGGATCTTTAAAAAAGAAATAATAATTGTACTAAATACCACTTCCTCTTGTGTCCAAGATCTTTGGTGATACCTGTGAAAGGGAACATCATGTTTCAGCTTTATGCGATATTTCATTTTTGAGATATTTAATTTACACACGTCGCTACACGCACGGCAGACCAGTCGCTAAAAACATTTCTTTTTGAACTCAGAGGACTTCAACACATAATATTTCCAATGAAAACTCAGTTTTGAAAATTTTACAGCATTATGAGAAAGTAAAAAATATAAGTTTGATGGGTCTTAAATGTTTCCAATTATTGGCGTTTTCGAATAAAAACTTGAAATGTTGGTGGTGCTATATAAAGTGGACGTTTTATATATATGTGTGTGTGTGCGTGTGTGTGTGTATGTGTAATTAATTGTTATTTGAAACACTTTTCCAAAAAAATTAAGTTATGATGGTTCTGTTCTTTTTCTATTAAATTATAATTTGTTTTTAGTACATTCTCTTCCAGTGAATAATTCCATTGTAAGACCCCCTGTTAATGACCGGCCAACACACAGATACAAAATGGCCGCCAAAATAATTGTATAATTTATTTCCAACAGAGAGCAAAAGTTATAAATAGAAACATAATTATGATTTATATCTTTTATTTCTTCTTCATATTCTGCTTCTTCTACAGTTCCTGTATTTTTATTAACATACACGCGAGTCTATATTCCCTTTCAGTTTTAGTTGGTTCATTCTTTATTACTCTTTAATGGCTTATATATACGTATTTAAAGGGGAAAAAAAGAAGTCATAAAGAAGAAAGTCATAAATTTTGAAATTTATCAACTGGAAAGATGTAGCAGCATAGAGAATCAAAAATTCAAATTTTTGGAATAGTTAATGGGCTGGGGCCCTATCGAGAGAGTGCATTCTTGGCCATCACCACTGGTTTTCACTCTTATTGTAACGGTTTTCCATTTTCATCAGTACTGCCTTTCTCGTTGTTAATTCAATCATTCTAACCGATGAATGGCTAAACTGATATGCTTCTTACATAGATCTAAATGCAGTGTTATATTGTAGCTTTATTTGTATCAGTGTCTTGTAGAAAAGTCCTGTGTGAAACGTTCACACGACCTCCTTCTTAATGCATTTCTTGACTGCCTATAGTGACAATTTTGTTTGTTTGTTTATTATGCAATATTTTGATATGTGATACGATGGTTCCGAGGAAAACTGTGTTTTCAACTGCCGGTAAGTAGAGGAAGTATCGCGACCTTGTAATTGTCTATACCGAATTTTCACCGGATATACACGTTTTGAGGTCTCCCTCAGTCCGAAAAAGGGGTTTCTAGAAATCGGTCCTCAAAAATGGAAAATTGCACAAACATCACTATAATATTTAGTTTAAGTGACCGGACATAAGGTTTTGATCAAAATCAGTCAACCGGAAATAACACTTTACTGATTTTTTTTTTCCATTTTTTTGCGATTTTCAGGAAAATGGCTGCAACGATTTTCTTTAAACTTGAAATATTAACTATACTGATAAAGGGCTACAACTTTTATTTGAAACATTTTTTCAGGAAAATTCATTTAAAAGAGGTTTTTGGAGGGGGATGGGGATAAGTTTTCCTCTAAAGTGTTATTTCAGTTTATTGTGCGATTCTGTCACCTATATAATACTAATCACAATTAAATATATTGCCAAAATTCCGAGTTTAAAGCAAATCGGTTGGCCGGAAGTACGACTTTACTGAGTGGTTATTTCGACTTTACTGGAGTCGGTGGTAAGCCACCAAGCGTGTTACATCTCTCTGTATTTGTTCGTTTTTTTTTTATTGTTAGTTGACGGTTTTATAACAGAAAAGGTGAGTAAACGGAAGTGTAATAGTGTTGGAGCGATTTACATTTTACAGAAGCTAAAAATTCGAAATATTAGTGAAGATATAACAAGTTTAATTTCATAAATTTTTATTAAAAAGTTAGAAGAATTGCTACTGTTATCAGCGGACTTGTGGAGTGGGGATTGCTTGCTGTGTGTTAATGCATAGAGAGAGAAGTGAACTTAGTGCTGGCATCATACAGGTAAACACTGTCTGTTCGTATACTTATCTGTTCGTCATCAAAAATATACTGATATTCAGAGAAAATGGACGAATCAAAATTTGTTTCTTTATTAACTCAATTTAAAAAAGATATTATAGGCGATATAAATTGTAAATTAGAGAAAATAAATTGTTCTATTGACGAAAATAAAACTTTAATCGTCCAAAAAATAGCATCACAAGAAGAAAGATTAAATAATATTGAAAGGGATTTGCGTAAAAAAAATATTATTATACATGGCCTGGCAGAGTTAGACCAACAATCGTACTTTAAAACTGAAAAACAAGTAATAAATTTACTAAAAATAAATTGAAAATCGAAGTAGAAGAATCTGAAATTGACTTAGTGAGGCGAATCGGTAGAAAATCTGAAGGGAAAGTCAGACCTATTTTAGTTACATTCACTACGTACAGAAGAAAAGTAATAGTGTTGAAAAATAAAAAACTACTGAAAGACCAAGATATATTTATAACGGAGGACTATCCGAAAAGTGTTTTAGAAATAAGAAAAAACCTGCAGGAAGAGTTAACTGAAATAAGAAAGTCAGGCAAGTTTGCGTTTATAAATTACGATAAAATAGTAATAAGAGAAGATAGAGAAATGAAATATAAAAATAAACGCAGACTTTCTCCAGAGTCGCCCAAAAGATCGTCTACTCAAGAAAAAAAAGAGGAAAAAATTGAAAAGAGACATAAAATAGGAAAATCTTTAAATCAGAAACACAATATCACAACATATTTTGGATCAAATAATGAAGGGAATTTAATCGCAAAAGCGAAACCGTCTAGACAGTTTGAAGAAGAAGATGCATAGGATCAAACGGAAACTAGACTCAACGTTTGGGAAAACAGCCAGGGCTGTCACAGGAAAAATCTTAATAAAAACGGATCATTATCGACTCCACATCATTCCCCAGAAAGACTGGTCATTGAGGGGAATTATGACCACAACCTCCCAGGTTTAATAATTGGATCATTAAATGTCAGAACTCTAAAGACAGAGGATAGACTTCTAGAACTGGAAGAAGCTTTAAAAAGTATAAAAATTGATATTCTTGGTTTATGTGAAGTAAGAAGAAATGCTGAAAAAATTGTTCATCGGAAAAGTGGACTTATATTCTACTACTTCGGAGAAACTCCGGGGCAAAAAGGAATAGGGTTCATTGTAAGGGAACGTCTAAAAGGAAGAATAGAAGAATTTAGAGGAATCTCAGAGAGGATTGCTATATTAAAATTAAAGATAAGGAAAAATAAAACCCTGAGCGTAATTCAAGTTTATGCGCCTACTGCAGAAGCTAGGGAAGAGGAAAGGTCAGCATTTTTCTCTGCGCTGTCATTAGTTTTAGAAAAAGAAAAACAGAACTGGAAAAATTATGTCATAATAATGGGCGACTTTAATAGTCAAGTGGGTGTAAGAGAGACTGACGAAAACAGTACAGTCGGTCCTTATGGATATGGTAAGAGGAATGAGGCCGGTCAGGAACTAGTGAGCTTCTGCCAAGAACACGAAATGAAAATAATTAATACATTTTTCAAAAAGAGGGCTGGAAAGAAGTGGACGTGGATTTCGCCAAGTCAGCTATATAAAACCGAAATTGACTACATCCTGGCAAAGAAGAAAGGAATGATAAAGAGGTATGATATAATTGGAAATTTAAACTTCAGTACTGATCACAGGCTTATAAAGGCGCAACTCTCTGAAGAATGGATGTGTAGGAGACCTCGCAGTCAGTGGAACACATCTCATATTGGAATAAGAGTATTGAAGGTAAATGGACAAATAGATCTACAAAGTAACTTGCAAAATATCTCTAATTTAAAATATACAAGTCTTCAGGAAAACTACAACCATCTGGAAGAGTTTATTAAAAATAGTTTTGAGGTAAACAAGGAAAGGAAACTAACTAAATTCTCTGACAAAACAAAAGAACTAATAAACGAAAGAGAAAAACTGAAAAGAAAGAAAATAAAAAATTTCAATGATAAACTGGAATATAACACACTCTGTAAACTAACTAGGTTTCATATTAGAAAAGACATAAAGGCATTTGAGGACAAATTAATTGAAAAGGCTTTAAACACAGATGGATCGATAAAAAAGATGAAAAAAGATTTACAAGAGGGCGTTTTCTGGAGTACTGGATTTAAAGATAATAGTGGGAAAATACAAACCAATAGGGGAAATATTATGAACACAGCTACAGAATTCTATGAAGAGCTATACAGTTGTACAGATGGAGCATCTTACGACAACAATGTGGAAGTTGACTGTCAAGAAGTACCTGTCTTTCAGAACAAGGAAGTTATCGCAGTTCTGAAAACACTAAAAAAAGATAAAACGCCAGGTAACGACCGTATTACAAATGAAATGATAAAAGCAATAGCCCCAAGTATAATGGAAGAGCTAGTGGCGCTATTTAATAGAATTCTACAAGAAGAAACAATACCTATACAATGGCAGAGGGCAGATATAATTCTACTACATAAAAAAGGAGATTCCCACGACATAAATAATTACCGGCCCATTAGCCTCACATCGTGTATTGGTAAGGTCTTTATGAAGCTCATTCAAAATAGAATCCAACCAATTTTAAATATGTATCAGCCCATTGAGCAAGTAGGTTTCCGAAGTGGATACTCTACCTTAGATAATCTTCAAGTGCTAAACCAATTGATAGAGAAGTGTGAAGAATTTCAAATTGGACTCTACCTGGCCTTTGTGGACTTCACCAAAGCATTTGATTCTTTGGATCACACCTTCCTCTTCAAAGCCCTACAGAAACAAGGTATACCATCTCAAATTATCAATTTAATTAAAAACATATATCAAAATAACTATGCAAGAATTTTATTAGAAAAACCGGGACGATACTTTAGGTTACAAAAAGGTGTTAAACAAGGGGATCCGCTATCGCCTCTTTTCTTCAACGCAGCTTTGCAAGAAATCTTTCAACAGCTGAATTGGAGTAAATTAGGTATAAGAGTAGAAGATAAATATATAAACCATCTACGCTTTGCTGATGATATTTTACTAATTTCTAAGACATCTGAAGAATTAAAATTTATGTTACACAGCCTTACAGATATGAGCAAGAAAGCTGGTCTTAGCATAAACCCTGGAAAGACACACCTCTTGACTAATAGAAAAGAAGTGGATATTCAGGTAGAAGGCCGCAAATTGAACTGGAACCAAGATGTTATCTACCTGGGGCAGCTTATCTCATTTAAAGAAAGAAGCGAAAAGGAAGCAAAAAGAAGATTTGCTGTCGCCTGGAAGAAATACTGGTCACTAAAGTTTATTTTAAAAAATAATAAGGTGAGTTTGGCGAATAAAATAAAGGTTGTCAAGAGTTGTGTTTTTCCAGCGCTAACCTATGGTTCCCAAACTTGGTCCGTCACACAAAAAATAGTAAAGAAAATAACTTCTACCCAGTCTGCAATAGAGAGAAATCTACTTAATATAAGTAGACTTCAAAAAATAAAGAATAAAATAATAAGAGGCACAACAAGATTAGATGATGTAATAAAGATAATTAAAGAATTAAAATGGAAATGGGCTGGTCACATTGCGAGACTAAAAGATGGAAGATGGACAAAAACCTTAACAAAGTGGGTTCCAAGATGGGGAGTAAGAAAGGTAGGACGCCAGAAGATGAGATGGAAAGAAGACGTAGTGAAGGTTTCAGGAGAGAAGTGGATGAGGATAGCTGAGGATAGGGAGAAATGGGCGCACCTGGGAGAGGCCTTTGCCCAACATTGGGCCTAGTTTCCAAAAAAAAAAAAAAGAAGAAAGAAATGAAGAAGAAAAAAAAAAGTTTTAAATAGAAATTTTATCTGAATTTTATGAACTTTATTTATATTTTATATCTGATTAATTGTGTTTTTGAAGGAATTAATAAAGGCTTTATTTATTTATTTATTTATTATTTATACACGTTTTGAGGTCTCCCTCAGTCCGAAAAAGGGGTTTCTAGAAATCGGTCCTCAAAAATGGAAAATTGCACAAACATCACTATAATATTTAGTTTAAGTGACCGGACATAAGGTTTTGATCAAAATCAGTCAACCGGAAATAACACTTTACTGATTTTTTTTTTTCCATTTTTTTGCGATTTTCAGGAAAATGGCTGCAACGATTTTCTTTAAACTTGAAATATTAACTATACTGATAAAGGGCTACAACTTTTATTTGAAACATTTTTTCAGGAAAATTCATTTAAAAGAGGTTTTTGGAGGGGGATGGGGATAAGTTTTCCTCTAAAGTGTTATTTCAGTTTATTGTGCGATTCTGTCACCTATATAATACTAATCACAATTAAATATATTGCCAAAATTCCGAGTTTAAAGCAAATCGGTTGGCCGGAAGTACGACTTTACTGAGTGGTTATTTCAGTTTTTTGATTTACCGCGACCCAATAGATCTATTGCAGTTCCCCTGTGGGTATTAGGGTTTTGTACGTAGACTGCATTCATCTGAAAAGTGTACATTGTTTAAGTGTGTGTATGGAGAGCAGAAAGTTTGCCGTATCAGTAAAAGCTAAACTTTAGAAGGTATTTGCATTCAATTTCTTTTGCAGGTCGTATGTCTAGTATATTGTGTAATTGTTTTATCGTGTCAGTGTTCAGATTGTTCATACAGGCGGGCTGGAATGCCCGCAAGGACGCCAAGATCTCTTGTCGTCAGAAATCAATAAAATGGTACTTCCGGTTGATCTATTTTCTCTAAACTTAGAATTTTGTACAGAACATTTAATTGCACACTATTTGTATATAGGTGAAGGAACAGGATAGTTAAAAAGAAATGGCCGTTTGTGGTTCAGAAACTTTCATAAAATTAATTTCCCAGGAAACACCTGTTACTGCAGTTTGCACAGATTTAGGTGTCAATTTTTATTAAATGTTCGCTTGTCGTCTTCAATTTTATATCAACTGGAGAATCTAAACTTAATGATTTTTTTGATAACACCATAAACTCCCCCTCCCCTCCCAGACTTCTTTAAATGAACTTTCACGGAACAAAGTTTGCAACAGACGTGATGTCTCACTAATAGTGTAACAAATTTAATGAAATCCATCGGTGTTTTTATTAATTTTTATTATATATATTATTATTATTACCATGGCACTACAGTCCGAAATGGACCAGGGCCTCATTAACAATTTTCTGCCATTCGGCTCTGTCAGCCGCTTCTCTTCTCCATCTTCTTACACCCAATGCGGAGAGGTCTTCCTGTACATCGTCGAGCCATCTCTTACGAGGTCTACCCTTCTTTCTTGCACCTCCTGGATTCCCATACAGGAGTCTTTTCGGAAGGCGCTCCTCTTTCATCCTCTCGACATGACCCAGCCATCTCAAACGAGCTTGCTTTACACTGGCCACTATGTTTTCGTTTTTATACAGCTCGTACAATTCCGCATTGGTTCTGGAGCGCCACTGTCCCTCCACTATCATGGCCCCAAACAACTTTCTCAGAACTTTGCGTTCCCAAACCCCTAGCGCATTCTCAGATGACTTAGTTAATACCCAGGTTTCACACGCGTATGTAACTACCGGCTTTATGGTCGTTTTATATAATGTTATTTTGGCATCCCGTGACAACACCTTAAAGCGGAGAGCTTTAGACAGAGCAAATAAGCACCTGTTGCCTGCAGCAATCCTAGCCTTTATTTCTTCTTCTATTTCATTTTTATGTGTCACGACTGCTCCCAAATACTTAAAACGGTCTGTTCCTGGAAAGACGTGTCCCAACAGTTGAAGGCTAGCTGGATTTCTTGCTTGGTTTCTCGAAGTCTTCATGTACTTTGTTTTCTTTTCGTTCATAAACAAACCAAGCTTTTTTGACGAATTCTCAAATTTTTCGAGTATACCAGCTAATGATCCTACAGTACGTCCTGTTAGCAGCGCATCATCCGCATACGCAAGGTGCTGGGTCATTCTATTATAGATGTGCCCTCCGGGGTTGGTTCTCACAGCTCTTATAGCAAACTCCAAAGCCAGGTTAAATAGTATGGGTGATACTGGATCACCCTGCCTGAGGCCGCAGGCTACTCTAAACTGTTCAGACAGGGAATTCTGAATCTTAACCCTACAGTTAGTATCATTCAAGCTAACCTTTATCAACCTGACTAACTTGTCAGGTATTCCCAAACTTCTCATAGCTGTTAGCATTGCTTTCCTGTCGATCGAATCGTAGGCTTGCTGAAAATCTACAAACAAGTGGTGCAAGTCCACATTGTGTTCGTAAGTCTTTTCCAACATTTGGCGGACCGAGAAGATGTGGTCGACTGTCGACCGGTTTTTCCTGAAACCGCACTGATAGTCACCGATTATCCTCTCTGCCCATGTTGACAGCCTATTACTTACTGCTATGGAGAGAACTTTGTACACTGTAGGCAGCAATGCAATTCCCCTGTAATTTCCACAGATAAGCCTATCACCCTTCTTGTAGATGGGACACAAGACAGCTGTCTTCCACTCTTCAGGTAATTTTTCTTGCATCCAGATCTCATAAATTAAACTATGCAGCACCTCTATTACCGGTTCTCCTCCATACTTAAGTAGTTCCGCAGGTATCTCATCTATTCCAGGAGAACGATTGTTCCTGAGTGCCTGGATAATGCTCTCTATCTCCTCCTTCTCCGGTGGATCATCTTCTTCTATCTCCCCCTCCCTACCTATCACTTCCTCTATAGCGTTTGCCTCTACTTCCTCAGGGTTTAATAGTTCATTGAAGTATTGGGCCTAACTTAAGAGAACTTCTTTTTTATCACCTAAAACATTATCATCCTTATCCTTGCAGAAGTTAACACGAGGTTTATATCCGGATCTTATGTCTTTCACTCCTTTATAAAACTTACGGGTCTCCTTCGCTTCGAATTGCTCTTGTACTTCCTCTATTTTTCTTTTCTCCCATACCCTTTTCTTTTTTCTACAGATTTCTTTCACTTTCTTCCTTTTCTCTTTATAATATTCATGAGAGTTTCTAGTCCTTCTGCACAAAAATGTTTGCCTTGCCTCATTTCTCTCTTGCACAGCCGAGGCACATTCTTCATCATACCACTCACTCCGTTCTCTTCTTTCTCTGTACCCAATCACTTCCTCTGCGGCCGATTTTAGAACGGACTTGATTTTTTCCCATTTCTCGTTTACATCTAAGTGAACTGTTCTGCCTGATAGCCAATTATTTTCTCCCGCACCTTTTCCCTGTAGAGATTTCCTCTTTCTTCCAGTTGTAGTCTATCAACCTTCAATTTTCTTATCGTTTCTGTTCGTCCACTTAACTGTGTGGCAATTCTTTGTTTATATTTTGCTCCTACCATATAGTGATCGGTGTCGCAATCAGCTCCCCGAAAACTACGTACATCTTGTATGTTAGACTTATGACGAACATCTATAAGTATATGATCGAGTTGACTTTTGGTTTGACCATCTGGAGATATCCACGTCTCTTTGTGGATTTCTTTGTGCGGGAAGTACGTGCTACTGACCCGTAGTCCTCTCGCCATCGCAAAATCTATCAATCTCAATCCATTCCCACTGGATATCTCATGTTTACTATGCCTTCCTATCGTGGGGGAGAAAGTCGATTCCTTTCCTATTTTTGCATTAAAATCCCCCATTATTATTTTAGCATCATATCTTGGCAGTTCATCCCACACCTTCTCTAAACTCCCATAAAAATTATCTTTTTCATCTTCATCTTTCTCTTCTGTCGGCGCGTGCACACTAATAAGGGAAGTATTATACATTTTACCTCTTACACGTATAAGGCAAATCCTCTCATTTATCGCTTTGTAACTTAGTAGAGCATGTTTCAGCGAGTTTTTAATCATAAATCCGGTGGCAAATATGTTATTTCTGCTTGTGCTGGCACTATTTATAATTGTGTAATCTTTTAATCCTATTATATCTGAATTTCTCCATCTGATCTCCTGAAGAGCAGCAACATCTATGTGGTATTTCAGCAATTCTTTCTCTAATATTCTACTAGCTCCAGCTTGATACAAACTTCTTACATTCCACGTGGCCAAACGCATTAATCCGTGTCCTCGCCTAAGTCGTTTCCTTTTTCCCGTCCGGCTATTCCTTTGTTTATGTTCCGTAACAATAGTATATTTTACAGAGATGGGTCGTTGGCCCATCGTCCAACCCCCAACCTGGAGGACCAGAGGCTTTGATTTCGGGGTTCCCATCCCCTAGACGAGCTGTCTTCACCACGACTATGAGCCCCGTCTGCCCACGTAGGACATTTAGCGTTACCCAGGGTGCACCACGCGGAGGCGACCTACTTACACCCCATTAATTTTTAGGAAAACTGAAATAACTGCAATAAAAACGCACTTCCGGTCAACCAATTGAAATTTTACAAATAAAAGTTGTAGCTGTTTGTATGTACAGACGACATAGTATGTTTCAAGAAAATCATTGGAGCCATTTTAGAAAAAATCGCAACAAAGTGAAAAATGCAGTAAGGTGGCACTTCCGGTTAAGGAATTTTGACAGATAAGTTCCTGTCGGATGTCATGGTGTTATCCGAACGATATGTCCATTTTTAACTTTCTGGGATGTTTTTTTTTTGAGCTATGCTTTCACACATAGGACACACAGAGAGTATTTCTAAAAAATACTTTTTCAGCTTCTGGGGACCTCATAATGTGTATTTCCGGGGAAAACTCTATATCGAAAATTTGACTCGGTTACAATACTTCCTCTTACAGCAGTTAGAGAAAGTAATTCTAGATCTCTATTAGTATGTGAGAGTGTGATCTCTGTAAGTTGATATACTAAGGGTAAAAGAAAGTGTTGGAGCCATTTACTGAAAATACTCCGATTCTGTATTCCTTAAAAAAAAAAAATTATTCAGTAAGTGATATTTCCGGTTGACTGATTTTGGCCAAAACTTTATTGCCAGGTCTCCTGGGGGAGGGGGGATGAAATATCAATTTAAATTATACTATTTTCCGTTTTAATTATGCTGCCCAAAACACGCCCTCTTACAACTTTAAAAGAAAATAATCATATTTAATTTTTATCTCCAAAAGCAACAACTATTTTTAAACATTACTGACATTAAATAGACATGTATGTATACATTACTAATAATGTATTCATAGTGTGTAGTATTCTCGTCAGTTCGTTATAATGAATATTAATTCTATCTCAATTAATATTAAGTTAATATAGTGCACTTTACACTGCCAACGCGTCCACTTATTAACCATTTGTGTTTCTAAAAATCCGCCACGAAATGTAGCCCCCAACTGGTGGAGGCGTCAGCTGTTTTAACTTCGATATCAAATATATTTTTGCGGCAGAGAAATTTTATACAGAGAAATTTTATTTGTCTGTTTTGGCGGAAGCACTCTATATGTCCTTCTACCGGACTATTTCCAACGATAATAATTAGGCAGCAAAACTTGTAGTTAACATTCCAAGTTTGAAGAAGCCTTATGAAACCGAATTGTTGAAATTGCGGCAGTGAAAGAAATTCGTTTAATCGTTTGTTTTTCATGGCTCACCATCATATTTTTGAGATTTTTCTGTAAGTAATAACTACATCTTTTGTTCATACAGTTGTTTTATTAAACTCCTGTTAACACATAATCATTCTTTAGTATATAATGAAAGTGATGTATTGTTTTATTGCCTTTGAAACACAGTCAGCGCTGGATAGAAAAATCGATAGTTAATAAATATTGAAGTTAGACAATATTGTCTACAGTATATAATAGTGTTCGGTCTGATAAAACTATTCAACAAAAAAGGACAAATTCAAATTAAATGGCCAAATAGGTGGAGTTAGTTTTTTTTCAATTCGTTACACTCTGTCGTAGTTTCATTTTTATTTTGTACCGTTTCACCTAATATGTTGTGCTGTTGTATACCGTTTCTGTATATCATTTTGCCTTTAGGGTAATATTTAAAACAATAAATTATATGTATATATATATTTCTTACTTTGGGGGGGGGAGCTCTCAATGAAAAATAAAATAGAATTAGTAATTTGGTAGTGGTGTTTATGCCGCCGGAGTTTCCATATTGCCCGCGAGCTTTACCTTCAAATACAAACCGTTATAAATACAAACTGGTTTCATGTTGACCGGTTTGTATATTGGGCAGTAGTCATTATTTTATTGCTATGCGGGGAAAAGTAATGGACAAAAAATCTAATTTCAATAGGCTGGCCATATATTCCCCTGTTAGTGGACCTTATCAGTACTAAGGTCTCCGTCAGTAAACAAAAAAAAAAAAAACCAATTCCTGGAAATGTGATTTTACTGAATAGTTGTTCACGATCACAAAACAAGTCACCTCCATAGAAATTACAGGTCTATCATCTATAAAATATAAGGTAAGTTTCAGAGATTTTTTTCCTCCTGTTTCATCATGTTGGACCACTTTCGAGTGTACGCTGAAAACTGTCGATTAAGACGGAGAAAAATAATCTAGTATGAACACTCACACGACTTTCTCTTACTGCAGTTAAAAATAATAATGTAATGGATCACTTCCATTGGCTCTCAGAGGAGCAATATACGGAGAAGTTAAAGCGAGGCACGCTTAAAAGGATGCCTGACCGCTCAATCACTCTCATTCGAATGCCCTTCAAACAACCATTAACACTCTACGACAATCTTCTCACATCGTAACTCTGCCAGTTGGTTTCTCTTCTCACACATACCATTCTCTCACTCTACGTTATACAGTGTAAAGGGCTTGCACTGCTAATATTTTCATTCAATATAAACTGTATTCAGTAAGTCTAACTTATAACTAAACCTAAGTTTTCTCTTTTGTCCACCCCCCCCGCCCCAAACATACCACTACACTAACAGTGACAAATTTTCTTTAAACTCGAAATTATTAATTAATTGCACTAACATAATGTAGTACTGGTAGGGTAGTGGTGCTGGTAGTTAGCCCCAAGGACAAACAGTACATCAAGTGTTTACATTCTACTCTTGAACACTGCGTCAATAATATTGAACAAAGTCTAATATTTGAAATTTAATATCAACAAATTGCTCAGAAATTCCCCAATATTGATTTTTTTCGGAAAAATGTTTCTATTAGAAGTGACACGTTTCGGTATGTGTGCAGTTAGCATCGGTGTGTGTGCAGTTAGCATCGGTGTGTGTGCAGTTAGCATTTAGAGAAAATCGTTTTAATTTTGGAATTCTAGCAATAACTTCAATATAATAGAGGTGGTAGAGCCATTAAAGTGCTGCTACAAGGGAAAGCTTAATGTTACTGCTTCCTCCCTCCCCATAAAATCAATTTTCTTAAGAAAATGTTTCTAGTAACAGTGATTGGGGCATAGTGTTTGTAGGTAGTATACGGAGTTTAAAGAAAATCTTTTGAACAATTTTCTAGAAAATCGCAAAATTATAAAAAGAAAATCATTCAGTGAAGTCATACTTCCGGTTGTTGATATGGACTGTACTTGATGAGATATTAAAAGAACAAAATTTTTTGCATATTAAGTTCATCTAAAATGTACTAGGGTAAAAGCATGAAGTAGCAATTGTCTCTATTTATACATGTAATATGTATTTCTCTGGTGAATACCAAATTTTCACATGATCGCCAAAATTTCTCTTTCAGAGGCAGTTATTTCCAATTTCATTCAGAGTTCTCTCTCTCTCTGATTGTTAGCAATCTACTAGAGCGCCCTAAGTAGACAAATTGATAACCTTGCTTCCCAGCAAGAAGGGGGCCTTCTATTCTCATTGGTTCCTGGTTCTAAATCTAGATCAGACAAAGCAAAAACATGTTTCCCAGAAAAGCTCTTATTTCTGTTTTTTCCTCCATTTTCTCTGCTAATAGAAGGAGATTAGATTATCTTGACATATTATCTTTACGCCAGACACTTACAGCCTGTGAAAGATAAAATATTCAACTAGTGTTTAAATAATTGAGACAATTTAATAGTTGTTAAATAGTTTTATCCCCTATTCATGTGTGTTCCCACACTATCCCCACTCCCTCTTATAAATTTTCACACTACTCCGCCACGTTCTTCTTATCATAATTAATTATATAAAGGGAGATCAACGTGCTCTGATGTTCACAATTATTAACTCTGAATAAACTAAATATCTTATCTAACTTTAGTAATATCTTGCAAAACCTGATTCTTTGAATAGAAACTCAATTAGAGAATCTCCATAGTTTGGTATAACTCGAAGATTAGGCGCCATATTTCAGCAGACTTTAACAGACAGGTTTAAGTTTCAGTACGCGGTTTCAATACCATGCCTTCTATTTTGCATGGCAATGGCCACTCAAGTCGAAAAAATCATTCACTAAAGATTATTTACGATTGTTTTGCTCAGCTCATCTAGAACGTCTAAAGTCAATTTTCTCGAGAAAAAGTTTCAAATGAAAAAGCGAGGTCTCTGTATTTTACCTACATTTAGTAAATTAAGTTTAAAGAAACCCAACAGAGTCGAGAAAATTGCAGAAAAATGAAAAAAAAACTCATTCAGTAGAGTCGCACTTTTGGTTAATCACTATTCTTCAAATTCGAAATTTTGGCAGTTCTAATATTGTGGCAGTTTTAATTGTTCTAGATACTGGAACCTTATAATATACAGCGAAATGTAAGTCAAAGGAAAGTTCCCCCAGAACCCTTCTTCTACAGTGAATATTGCTGGAAAAATGATTTCAAATAGAAGTGATCTGGATATATGGTACATATGTAAAGGCTGTAACGCAAAACATAATTTTTTTTTTTATTTATTTTATTAACAATCTGTACATATATATACATCATGTAAATGTGGAATTCATCATAGACTGTGGTGCACAGTATCCTTTAGGACTCAGCGCCACAATCAGAGAGGCATGTTGAGAGGTGCCAACCAATGCTGGAACTCTCAGGATATTAAAAGGGAGCTAGTTATTGAGGAGGTCGCGTGGCCAACGTCGTTTCAAGCGACATGGAGGATTGTCAGGATGGGTTGATGATGATAGGGCTTGTGCAGTGGGATTGGGATGAGTCTCTAGGTTATTGTGGAAATTAAGGAAGCGTGTATGGATTAATTCGTTAACGAAAGGGATACTGAGGTCTTTGTGGAGAGTTACATTTGAGACATAATAGGGAGCGTTGACAATATGGCGAAGGACTTTATATTGAAAGGATTGGATTCTCTGGATGTTGGATTGTTTCGCGGAGCCCCACAGTTCAGCTCCGTAGGTCCAGACAGGTCTCAGCAATGTTTTGTATAAAGTCAGTTTGTTTTGTACCTTTATGGTTGATCTCCGTCCAAGCAGTCTTCGTAGTTGTCCATAACGTCTATTTAATTCTTGTCTTTTCAGTCTCGTATGAGGGTTCCAAGTAAGTCGACTGTCTAAATACAGTCCTAGGTAGCGTACTTGTGTGGAAGTCGGTATTTCTTTATTGTTGATATATACGGGAGGGCAAGTTTGTCTACGTAAAGTGAATATTATCTGTTGGCATTTGTTTTTATTCAGTCTTATTTTCCATTTCTTGCACCAAGAGGAGATGAGGTCAAGGTGTTCTTGGATATATGAGGAAGTATGAGCAGGATTATGATTTGCAGATAATATTGCAGTATCATCTGCATAGGCTGTGATCAGGGTTTCTGGATGTGTGGGAATATCAGCAGTGAAACTGTGTACAAGACCGGGCCAAGGATGCTTCCTTGCGGTACGCCGGCGTGAATAGGTTGGATGTCAGAGAACTCAATGCCGCACCTAACTCTGAAGTAGCGATCTGTCAGATAGGATTGAAGGATTTGGTAATATGGGGTAGGAAGGATTGCATTAGTTTATATAACAGCCCTGGGTGCCATACCCTATCGAAGGCCTGAGTTACGTCCAAGAAGGCACCCAGACAGAAATTCTTTTTTTCTAAAGCGGAGGATATTTTGTCCACGACTCTAAAGCATTGCTGTATGGTGGAGTACTGGGAATGGAAACCAAATTGGTGAAAAGGAATAACATTTTGGGATTCTAGAATGGGGATAATGCGCTTAAGGAGTAGTTTTTCGAAGATCTTAGATAACACGGGGAAGAGACTAATCGGCCTATAGGAGGATATGTCACTATGATTTTTATGAGGCTTGGGAATTAGTGTAATGAGGGAATATTTCCATTGAATGGGAAAGTGAGTGGTGCGCAATACAGAGTTGTAAATTGTGGTTAGGAGCACTATGGCCTTTCGGGGAAGATGGCGGATAATCTCTGAAATAATAAGATCGTGCCCTGGGGATTTCTTTAGAGTTGTATGGTCAATGAGGGATTTCACTTCGGAAGGATGAAAAGGTTTGGGAGGAAGTTCTAGAGGATGAGGTATAATTAGATTTTCTAGGACGTGATTGATGTGTGGTGGATCGTTTTGATCAGGATGAGGTATAAAGGTTTTCTCTTTTAGTGATTGGCAAATAAACTGGATTTTTCTTTGTCGCATCTGACCCAGGATCCATCTTCTGAACTGTCGTCGGTGTTTGGTGATTCCAAATATTTATCATATTGAGAGAAACGGTAGGATATTAATTGTTCACGCAGGAAATTGGTTAACTGGTTAACAGTTCTTCTGTAGGAGAGGTATCGGGTGCGCTGCCAACGCCTCCTTGCTCGCCGTTTAGCTGCAATCAGGGAACGGATATGATTAGGAAGTTCTTGTCTAGGAAGAGAGGGACGGGCTTTAGGGGTTGAAGAAGATTATTGGATAGCTTGTTGGATACTGTTGATGAGGAGTTGTACAGCATTTTCCACTTCGTCTGCAAATTTTAGAGGGATTTTAAGGTTTAATGAGTTTTCAAGGATAGATTTGAAATAGTTCCAGTTGACAGGACTTTGTATTAAGCAGGATCTCATGGGTTTAAGGATAGGTGAAACATTCAGAGTGAGTAGCTCTGGAGAGTGGTCAGAGGATAATTGATTAAGGGTCTGTGCGGATGAGAAAATGGATCCCACGCCAGACGCGACAAAGAAGTCCACTATATCAGGAGCACGATTTGGGTCTGATGGCCAGTATGTATGATGATCAGGAGATATAAAGGAATAACGTTCGGAATGGATTAAATTGTTAAGGAGGCAATTAAATTGTAAACGTGAGTTGACAAGTCGACTACCCCATTGCGGGTGTTTGGCATTGAAATCTCCTCCAGCAATAAATCGGCGTCCAAAGGATTGGAATAAGGATTTCATTTGGGGATAATAAATTGGAAATGAAGGGGAACAGTATACTGCTGATATGGTGATAGAGAAAGGAAAAAACTTGAGGGATATTGAGGTTGATTGATAGGAGTAGTAGATTGTGATGATTGCAGATTGTGTTGTAAGGAATGTGAGGCTAGGATAGCAGAACCACCTTGAGCTCTTTGTGCGTGTGATCGGTCCTGTATGTAGTATCCAGTTATATGAAAATGATGTCTGTCAGTCAAGTGAGTTTCTGTGATAAGTGCTATATCAATGTTTCTGTCATTCAGTAGTATTTCGAGTTCATGTTTATGTGTCAATAATCCGTTTGAGTTCCAGAGCAGAACTGTGAGAGGTTTTGAGGACAAGGAATTCATCGATTAGTATTTGGTAGGAGTCGGGATATCAAGGTGGTTAGGAGGGATATAAGGGGGGTAATTAAGGATTTGAAATCGTTTAAAAATGAGGTCAATTGATGGGAGATATCAGTTGAAGGAGCAGACGGGGGAAAATTTGGGGGAGGGATTGTAGGAGTAGGATTTATTGGAGGAATGGAAAGCGAATTGGGTTTGATTGTGGCGCTGGCTATTTGGGCATAGCTTCTTGTTGATCTTGAGGGTTGTCTCCAGCCGAGGTGGTTGATCCTTTAACTGCCAGGTCGAGATTTTCACTAGGTGCTCGTTTTGGCGGTATAGATATTTGTAATAAAATACGCTGGGGGGGGGATTATTGATAGGTGGTGTCCTAAAAACAGCCTGATTTTCGACGTTTAACTGTTGGGCAGTAGCTTGTTTTATGTATCGCTGTTTCTTCACTCGCGATGTGTGATGCAACCTTTATAACTGGCGGGATGCGCTCCACCACATTGGGCACATGTGACCGGCATGTTTAGTGGTCTTGGGCATTCAGCGGAAGGATGAGGTCCAGCACATCGCACACATTATAGGGATGGTGGCAGTAAGTACGTGTGTGCCCATACTCTTGACACCTGACACACATGTGCTATATTGGTTCTTCTTCGGGGATCTTCCACAGTGATTTTTGATATAGCACGTATTGTAGTTTGAAAATATCACTGTTGTTTTTATTCTTAGCCAAGTCTACAAAGAAGAGGGGGAGTGGTGCTCTGGTTCTCGGATGCAGAACTGGGTGCACTCGTAGTACCTGAAATTGCTTATTTTGCAATTCTCTTTGTAACTCATCTATTGGGCTAGATTGATGCAGGCCTCTAATTACAACGCCATAGCATTTGTCTTCATTTAACTGGCAATAGTGGAAGTCAAATTCTTGTTCTTGTAGAAATTTAACTGCTTTTCTATAGCTGTCGCTGTCGTTCGGATATACCAAGAGGTCATTCATTCTCGACCGACAGAGGTATTTCCCGTTGACTGATTTTGATCAAAATCTGATTGTCCGGTGGCCGGTAGTAGCACTTACAGGAAATATTCAGTTTGAACTTTCCAGGATTTTTCCGTTTTTGAATGTGCTGGTCTCACACACACACACACGCCAACTTCTAAAATCAAGATTTTCTTGTTAGCGCCCTCAAAACTTGTATTTCTGGACAAAATTTGCCACGAACCCCCCTTCCTTTAGACCAGTAACAGAAAGTAAAGTACATCAACTATGTGACGACAAGCTTACAAATTTCTTATGTATGGATTATTTCCTTGTATTGTTGCTTATAATCTAAAATTATTAACAAATTATAACTAATTGCTTACTTGAACTAATCTCTATTAAATTGATAATATATATGGTAATAACAGTCCCTTTGTAATCCGGGGAAAGCGATATCTTTTGTAATCGATTTTATTTAGACCTGTCAGCTACCTCTCTGGTATTTGAACATATAGCCATTAAATGTATGTTTTAATAAGTATTAATTAGTGATCATTAAGCTTGATTAATGATAAGTTCACTAGATCTTACTGGGCTCTTATCTATTCAAGTTTTCTTATATTATAATAATGACAACATAAGCAATATAAAGAGTGACTAATTAGTGATAATTAGTAATTTTTTTTATTATGGTGGGGGTAAATAACTATTAGAGCGATTAGGGAACTTTGACCCTTTCGTTTGGTGTAGTCCATATTTTTCAAAGATACAAACACTTAATTTGCCGACATATCTTTATTAATGTTCAAACCAAAAAAAAATCTGATATCAAACACTTGCAGACGAGTTTCTCCTACTGCAAGTTAACAAGTTGTGCTGGAGAATCCTAACCGTCCCGTTTCCCCTCCCTCATACAAAAATGTCAAACAATAATTTCTTCTGGAAAACCCTTTCTAACCAAATTGATAGGCCTTATCTGTGACGTTTGAACCTATCGCTGGAGCGAGCCCCATGTCCAGAAAAGTGTGAAAAAAAGGGGGGGAAATTCCCTAAGTCGCACTTCCGGTTGAAATCTTTATATTGGTGGCGCCAAAATGAAGTATTAAGTTTGAACTTTACGCAATTTTTCATTTTTGAGATATATTGTTCACACACAAGTATAGTGTTTAGCATTCACATACCTTTTTCGAACTGCACATATTACAATACTGTAATTGACGAATTTTCTTTAATTTACTATGTTTACTACATGTTTGCATTACCTGTAAATATAGGAGTTGATGATTACCAAGTGGCTATATTGCAGACAGCCCTTTTATCTCATCCTTGTAGCAAAGCTTGTAAACGACACTTTAAATTTAATTCTAAATTACTGCACCCCCCCCACCAACCAATCGTCCTAAAATCAATATTCCTGGGGAAAAAGTTCGAATACAACTGACAGATTTATTTCTCTTCAGCAAGCACCTAAAGTCTGAAGAAAATTACTGATGGAGCCATTTTTGAGATCTCAAGCACTTTTTTTTAATAGATTTTTTCAAATTTGGAAACTCTAGCAATACTTTGATATTATGTAAGTGTTAGTAGCATGTATTGTACTGAAGTGGTATTTTAGAGGAAATATTAAGATAGCATTTCCTACAGAAACCTCCAAAACATCAATTTTCCTAGAAAAATGTTTAATATAGTTCCGTTTGTAAGAGGAAATGAAGTTTAAAGAAATCCATTAAGGTCCCTTTTCAGGGAGAATCGCTAAAAACTGGGGAAAAAAAGTAAAGAAAACATTCAGTAAAGTCAGAATTTCAGTTGACGGAATTTGACTGAAAAATTCATATCAAAAAATGTAATGGTGGTCCCCCTAAACGGAATTTCAAGTTTGACCTACTTGCGTTTTTGTCAGCAGTGTATGAACTACAGTTAGAGGAGGTCGTGTGGTTTCACATTACATTTTATTTTGGGGTTAAGTAATATCCTTGAGGATAAAATGAACTATTACTATTGTTGTGTATGTGAAGGGGGTGGGGGTCAGCATCATTCAGAAATAAAACATCGCAGGAAGCTGAAACTTAATATAAGTTGATATTACATTTATGTTCTATCAGGTGACCTAAAAATAAGTTTTGGTCAAATCCGGTCGACCGGATGTACCACTTTACTGGATAGATTCTTCAGTATTCGCAATTTTCTGTTGAAACGGCTCCAACGATTTTCTTTAAATTTGGTATATTAACTAATCATATAAAGAGCTACATCTTTTGTTTGAAACATTTTTCCGGGAAAATCCATTGAAGGGGTGGTCTGGGAGAGCGAGGTGACGTTAGGTTTCCCTCTAAAGTACTATTCCAATCTAATATACAATACTAACTATCATCTGTATCATATTAATTAGAATTTAATGTTTGGCCAATATTCCGAGTTTGAAGAAAATCAGTTCACCGGAATTACAACTTTTATATTTCCGGTGCACAAATATATAAGTTAAATATTTCGACTCGCGAAATATTTTTTTAAAAATTGTTTTATTTATGCGAAACTACAAACTTACAAATAATACACAAAGAACAGATGCTAAGTGCTAAATGCTATCTACCAGTGCTACTGCTCAAATCCCTAAGCGTGTTACTGCTGCTGCCTCCTGGGGCAGCTTATATAGAATTATGTCTCACTACCACATTAGATTACATATTATAATACACAGATTGTTCTAGTGGTAGTATGATAACGTTGTTTACAATGACGTGTTGCCTTTATACGCTTATTGTTGCCATATCTTATATTTATTTTCAGTTATAGGTATGTGAAATTTGTATCTAGATAATAACAGTAAATCAAGAAATAATAAATGGTAAGTCAAAACTATGTAAATTGTGGTTACGCAAAGTAAATTAAAGTAGAGTAAATCAGCGCCAAAAAATACATAAATAATTAAATTTAATTTTTGGGTGTATTCAGGATATTACCGACTACAAATATATATACATGCATGAGTACATTGTTCTCAAGACACGTTAATAGGCCATTTAAGTACATCGACCTACAAAGGTGAACTTTTTTCTCCCTCCTAATATCTTATATATGTGTAATTTAGTTAAATATATATATTATTTTATATAGTTATAATTTGCAAATTATAAATTTGTTATGCTATTGTACAAAGTATTAAATCGTGGCTTCTTTTAAATCACAAACCTTTCATTAGATAATGTTATTACAGTATATTGCATTTTCTTCTATAACAGCATCATTAGTGGATGATGCATTTTGTGAGTGTGTGTGTGTGTGTGTATGTATGCACAGATCCGTCTTTTTAACATTTATTTTGTCTGTCTCACTGTGTACAATAACTATTCGCCTCCCCGAAGCGATTTCTGACCATAGTCATCATTGCAGCTAGTTGTAAGTAGTTATTTTCCGTTAGTTTACCGCCACTAAATTGCATCCGATATGAAAGTTTTGGTCAAAATGTACCAAGTGAATTGTTTACTTCACCTTTTTACAGAATTTTTTTTCTGATTTTCAAGTTTTTCCGATTTTCACACAAATTGCTTCAACGATTTTATTTCAAGATCTATACACTAGTCTAAACACATGACCACTTGTTATTTTTCCAGGATTGTGAGTGTTCAGAGTGAGTTGACAACATTAAGCTTTGCTCTAAAGTGCCACTCCAATGCATTGGAGGCGCTATCATCTGTATAATATTAACGTTCATTAATAGCATTGCTAGAATGCCAAGTTGGCAGAAAGTGGGCTGCAAATACAGTATAGATTTCTGAGGTTTCCGTAATTTTCTAGAGTTCTGTTTCGTGACTTTCTTTAAAAGTGAAGGTACAAGTTTTAGGGACTTGACAGAGGCTTTTTCATACAATATATTCACATTCAGGTAAACCTTATGCCCCAAGAACCTAATCCTCGCTGCCCCATTATATATGAAAGCACATACATACAGCACCAAACTAACAAGTGACGAGTGTACAAAAACATTGCGTTGAAGTGAACTCTCTATACGAACTTGGTGAATTTGCTCTGAAGATGGATGAAAATCCGAAACCGATCAGGAATATAAGAAATATGCATGCTACGATGGATAAAATACCAGATATATATATATATAATGCTAGGCCCCAACTAAACGTTTGGAAAACATCGCTAGCTTAATAAAAATTTGTTAATTAGAATTTGTAAACTAGATTTGTTTGTTGCATCATGTTGTTTGTCATGTTCATCAATTTACAATAGAACTCACCAAAACAAATACAAAAAAACAGTGTTTTCAGATTGAAAAGTCACAAGCTCTCTGCAGACTTAGATCTTTACATATTCATAAGTACATTTTACAAATACATGTAGATATTGTAAAGAAGGATAATAAGTTATGTTGATATCGTAAATATATACGTATATAGGGATTATTATTGGAGCGTATCGACCAGTCAATTAAAGAAACTGTTCGTTGTGTCTGTAAAATTCTAGCCTGGACCAAGAAGGTAACGAGTAAAAGATAGAGCACACTGGCACAACAGTACGGCAGCTTATAAATAACTCAAAATATTTATGGAAGAGCGACTGGACGAAGAAGAGACCGAGCGAGTAGTGTAGAGTTGGCTTGGCCTGTTAGTTGTAGTTAGTTAGCTTGAAGTTTGAAGTTTCCTCTGTATAAGAATGCGCAAACAACATCACCAACTTACATATGGTGATGGTAAAACATCACGCGATAGCCTTAAGGCGCTGGATTTCCAATAAAGCATGCACAAACATATCGTAGTGTTGTTGTTTGGTTGTTTACTAAGAAGTCTGTACGATCTAGTAGGCAAGAATTTGTAACTTGAAACCTGTTGTTTTAATTATGTATATAAATGTATTGTGCGTTATTATAAAACATTGTTAGAGGTTTAATGACCGGGCAGTGGGATTGGATGGGACATAATCAGTTTGACATGTTATGATCTCACAATCATCTACGATCGCTGTGGGCCATCTGTTTCAGGAGCAATCCCCTTTTTCATGCTGCTTCAGCTTCACAAGAATTTTTTTTATAATAACCATAGGAAATATGTAGCTTATATTCTCAACACTTTGATCTTAGTAAAATTGGTAAACTGTATTTAAATGTCATTAACAATTTATTCAATCCAGATTGCCTAATATTAGCTAGCGGAATTGTGTAGTATTAAAACAGTTCTTACCATCAACAAGTGTCGAAATCTAAAAGAAGGCTAAGAAATGAGGTTACTGAATATTGATCATTACTGTGTTACTTGCATTCTGTTTTCTCATTGAGGAAGGACCGTTGAAAATCGATTAAGGAAAGTGAACAGCTTGTGCAAAATTGTAAAATATCGGCGGCAATATTGAGAGCCTCATTCTAGCGGAAAGTATAAAATTTTGCAGTATGTGATAAGTGGCACAACACTCTCTGGGGGAAATTTGAACGCAGAAGAACTACTTTTAAATTATTTTCCGGAGAAATGGACTTATCCCGAAACGCTAGTTATTTTCGGAATATGAGAGACTTCAATTGTCGATTATACCAGCAAACACCATAGTCTTTCTCTTATTTTGAATGCGGAACAGAGAGCAGGATAGTTCTTGAGATTTTTTCGGTGTCCAATTTTTTAAGGGAATAGGGAACCCCATTCGAATTCAGTCTGATTCATAGGAAGGAGTGTACAACCTTGGACGGCTTGTACAAGCGACTTCTGTAATCTGGTTGAGTTGCCACAAAGTCATACCAGTAGGCTGTATGGATTTCGTGGAGGACAGAGGCCAGTTAGTGGAAAATTGCAGGCTCAATAGCAATATCCAAAAATTAGTTACCGACTTTAGCGCTAAATGCAAAGAGTAGTATTAAATGTTAATCAAGGTAAAACAAGTGTACTAGTACACTTCCCTGCCCATATTGACCCAGCAAACGAGTCATAAATCGTATCTGTTATCATCAAGCTCAAACTATGGAGTTGCGGTATCCAGTCAGAATCTAATGCAATTGAATAAGGGATCCCAAAAGAAATTTGACCATCCGAAACTAATGTACACCTCAAACCAGTCTACATTGACACCCATTAAGTACCCAGACTGCAGTGGTTCATTTTTCGATTTTGAGATATTTTGTTCCCACACACACACACACACACACACACACACAGATCGTGTTCGCTAAAAACATTTTTTTATCGTACTCAGGGGACCTCAAAACATGAATTTTCGGTGAAAACTCCATGTCGAAAATCTAACACGATCGCAATCCTTCAAAATCAACCAAATTTACTTCACAAATAGGAAACCAATTTTTTTACTATTCTTCTCTGCTGCTTGAAATTGCGCACTTATCTACTTTCCCTTATTAGAGCAGTAGCAGTAGTACCTCACTAAAGTATTATTTTACAAGAAGTATTATTTTACAGAATAGTTTTTGAGTTTTCTTTGGAATTCTTTTCGAAACAGCTATGAGATTGTTCAAGTTTTTTGAAAGTTATTGAATGCCTTTTTGTGGACTTCAATGTAATCACTTGAACCTATCTATAATCTCGACTGATTGTAGCTACCTGGGTTTGCTACCAAGTGTAGACTTGATGGTGATCCTCTTATGTACCACCGTCGCATCTGACTCAAGGTTTCATTTAAAACCCGTCAACCAGAGATGTAGTTTTACTCAGTTTTCCTCGTTTTTCAGTTTTTATATTTTCTTGAACTTTAGAACAATTTGGCCAGAAAATTTGATTTTGGTTGAGTTTGCTGGGGGAGGTGCCTCGTTAAGCTTTGCTCTGAAGTGCCACTTCAGCTCAATGTACGATGCTACCACCTACATAATACTAAGTTTCACTGAAATTTGTTCCAAATCGATTCTTGAATGCATTCCAAGAATTCCAATGCTGCAGGGACTCGGTTAACCGGAAGTACGTATTTTACTTAAATTAATTTTTTTATACTTATATCATAGAGTGAATAAAAAGAGCACTGCACATTAAGTACTTCTCTCAACAGTTTTAGTTCCAATTATAGGTAAGGCGATAGTGGAAGTAAAGAATTCCAGCCAGATGAAATGCAAACTAATAATTTGTACCGCTGACGTTTTTAATACAATATTACTATCTGTAGAACGGTGTACATATGTTGTCTATAGCTGCCCTCTTTAGTGAGCCATCTCACTCAGTCTCCCTGATAAATGTTGGTAATAAAAACCAAGAAGAGTTTAGTAAAAATATGTACATAGAAATTATTCTCTAATGATAACAGATGATTAAAATTTTAAACCGTTCATTTAATGGCTATTGTAATTACTTGTAAATACCTAATTTGGCATTACTCTAAATTTCACCGCTTCCTATACTATAATCTATAATTATAATTATTATTATTTGTATATTTTTAATGAACAATAAAGTAATAACAAAAAAACATTTATTTTATATCAGTATTTTAATAGTGTGTACGTAATAATAGTCCGTGTAAATTGCTCTAATTAATAGGGCTTCACTAAGCCCCCATGTTGCTTAAATGTAGGCAGTTAGTGCGCCATCTACCCTCTGTTATTTTTTAATGAGATCTTTCGTGTTACGTCAACGCTCGGGATCACCGGATAGATCGTTCACCTAGGTTCACGATAGTAATAAGTTTCTCAGTTAGATGAAATGCAGCTACAGTTGTCAATACTTCAGTTTTTCTCAATTTTATCGATAAAAAACCACCACCATCGGTTTTTTTCTCCAACTTATTCTATAACTGACGTGCTATATGAATAAACGGTAGATCTTGTCATCTTGTTGGTTAGAATTCCAAATTTGGCGAAAAACTGTTAAGAGAAATTGCTACTTTAGAATAAATTTCGGAGCTTTTTGAAATTTTCTCAGAAACGGCTTCAAAAATTTTCTAAAAACTTGAAAAGCCAACTACTTAGATATAAATCTGTCACTTGCATGGGCTGATCAGGGCCTGCCTAAAGTGCACTTACATTTCAGATAGCCTCCTTTTTTGTTCAGGAACCGACTTGTATTAGTTGGTCAAAGATAACAGAATCAAGAACTATTCAAGCTCAGCGAAATTGTATTGGGTTGCCAGAAACGAAATGTGTGTGCCAGAACACACTGGCAGAGGTGTCGGGGGAAAAACAAAATCTGGGATGAAATAATCACACGGCTTTCCCATCCTGCTAATTCAGTTATTAACAAGTACCTGAGGAAAGGGATTAGCTCAGTGATAGCGCGCTGGACTAGCAACGCGGAGATCCCGGGTTTGAGTCCAGCTGCTGCCCTTAGATTTTTTTCTTCCTAGGGGCCTCTTACATTACGGCTCACTATCCGGTGATGGACAGTGTTGTCTGTAACGAGAGAACACTGTTCGGAGGTCCGGCAGTGCACTGAGAAGGCTTCTATCTTTAGGATACCTTTATGGGCCCAGAAGGGCCTTGGATAGTATAGGGTCTGGTCCCTCCCCACAGACAATAAAAAAAAAAACCTCACCGGACAGGTTGTAAAAGAGATTACTCCATTACCAATCACCCAGTGGCGTTAATTCCATTGACAACCAATCCCATGAAATTCTGATTATTGAAAAATGTTTCAAATATAAGTGATGAATTTTTATCTGACCATTCAGCATTCCAAGTATAAAGGAAATTATTGTTCTAGCCATTTTCCAAAAAATTCCAAAAAACTTCAAAACCTCTCGGTTGAAGGATTTTGCCCGAAACCTGCCCCTTCCAATGATACGGAATATCAATTTGAGCTTGTTGCGTGTTTTCATTTTTGAGACTTTTCTTCATCCTCAGTCAATATCAAAACATGGACTTCCGGTGAAAACTTAATTTCTAAATAAGACACGATCGCAGTACTTCCGCTCATTTAGCAGTAACAGGAAGTAATATTAGTTAAGTGTGAATAACTTTTTTTTTTTTTAAAAAGTAAAATTATTTATAGCTAGTATTGTTTGTACATTGTTTGTTTAATTATTTAAATAAATAAATTGATTAAACCTAATGAATTTCAACATCAGTTTGGAGGAATCTCATTTATAACCCCACCACCACAGTATTTGTCATATACTCACTCACTCATGGCTGTTAGCAGTAAATTTATTTATAGGCATGTATTATCGTACAATAAATACATATAAAACTGGTTAATTACATCTACAAAAAAATAATAATACCAAACAAACACTGTGGAGAGCGAGAGAGCGCGGACAGTGAGTGTAGAACACATCAATTATGTGTGTGTGTGTGTGTGTGTGTGAGAGAGAGAGAGAGAGAGAGAGAGAGATATAGAGTACTACCCGTATATCTATATAATATAAACATGCGGCTGGTTAGAATTTAACTAAGAATTTAATTACCCAAACTTTCAAAGTTATTTTCTTTACTTCACTTTATCTTTCTTAACATATCAATAGGAGATTATCAATATATTTGCAATATTTTTGCTGCTGCTAGGAGAAAGTATTAACAGCCGGAAATACATGTTTTGAGGTCTCCAGAGTAGATAAAAAAATAACTTATGGGGCCTGTGTGTGTGCACGCGTATGTATCTCAACAAAAAAAAGTGGCCGGAAGCTCCAACTTGATATACCGTCTGTGTACTCTGTAGTAACACTATGCACCACAAGGTCTGATATCAACCGAAATAGTTCTTTGCGATTTTTTTGGAAATATCTCCAACGCATTTCTTAATCTTCCGTATAACTATCTCCTTACATATTTATACTTTGTCACCACTGTTTGATACATTTTCATGGGAAAATTGATGTCTGGGAATTCCTGAAGGAGAGTAACGTTAAAGCTTTTTTCCCAAAAGTACTACCACTTATATAATATTAATATATATTGGAAGCATTGCTAGAATTCCAGATTTGGAGAAAACCGGCTAACTGGAATTCCAATTTTCCAGAATTGATTTTTGTTTTAATTATTTCATAGTAAAATGTCTATAAGCGCTTTTAGATTCTATCAGTTTTTAAAAGGGCAATTTCCCAGTCTAGTATCAATTTATTTTCACATAATTAGCAACGGTTGAACCTCAGCAATGTAGTATATACGTCATTAAATATATCCGTCTTTTTTTTCCATTTAAATAAAGTAAATAATAATCAATCGATTAAATATCAATAAATTTGCATTTTATTACAGTCTTATTTCATCACCCTATTATTTTGCCTTAATTAGGTGATATTAAATAAAATATCAATTTCCTGTTTGATAAAATACAATAAATTGAGAGTAGTGCCTCAGAGAGAAAAAAGCACAAAAAAAAAAAAAAACAGATAAATTAAAAAGAAATCGACACTTTAATAAACAAACATTGAAAGAGTTATAATTATACTATAGTCTTAATTCAAACATCTCACACGGAGAATTTTAAATCATTATAAATAATATATATCTATATAGGGGGCAGAGTGTCCGATGTAAATATTGTAAACATGTTCGCAGATTTGTGTATAGCAAATGAAAATATAATTATGCTCTGAAATAACCAAATATCTTCTTTTTAATGTACATACGATATATATCGTATAAATATTTAGTTCTGTCGGCCTGTCTGCCTCTCAGTCAGACATTCACCGACCTTTCTTTCAGTCTAGACATACGTACGTATATAAACTTGCTGGCTTTTTTTCAATAGCCAATTCTCACCGGATATACGCTATTTGTTTCAGTAACTCTAAAAAGTATAATAGGCTGTAGTTTCCTGTTAATCGTCAATTAGAAATCATTCTGTTTCATGATTTTCACAATTTTCTCTTGAAAGGACCTGTAGGATATTCTTCAAACTTAGGATATTAAATTACAGATAAAAAGAAAAAGGAAAAAGGTCGGCAGTAGAAGTAAGAAAGAGAAAATAATTTTGAGATAGTGAGGTTTCGATAGAGATGTCATCAGCGGACTACACAGAGCGCTCTGTCGGTCAAAAAGAACAAAAAGGAGGAGTGACTTCCTCAATCAGGTCTGAAAATGTTGAAACGTTATAATTGGTCGACCGGAAGTTATTGGTCAAAATCCTTCAGTCGGAAGGACTGAAGATTCACTGAATGACTTTTCTTTAACTTTTGCATGCATTTTTCCAACTTTTATTTGAAACATGTTTCTAGGAAAAATCAAACTGCAAAGGGTTTTGGGGATGGGATGACGTTACTTCCTCTTAAAATGCCATTCCATTGTATTTCCAACGGTTCCATCATCTATGTAATATTAATTAGAATTAAATTTCGAGTTTCTGGGGCCAGCAGTGCGAATTTCTGGATAGATTTTCTTCTCGTCACTTTTCCAATATTTTCTCAAGACGTTACTAGCTGCTTCCTTTAAACTTGTGTACATATTATTCGTATAAATATAAAGTATAGCTGTCACTTTTGTGTGGAACGTTTTTCCGACACAAATAGACTTTATACGGGTATTGGAGCGAACTAAGACATTATATTCCCCTCTAAAGGGCCATTTTATTATTTAGAGTAATTCCCCACTATTATATTGTGAAGGCGACTTAAAGAAATTTCCTGATTGTGGAGTGTAAGACGGCACAAAGATAATGACATGTGAATGTTTCACACAAGAATTTTATTTAATGTTTTTCATTTAATTAATAAGCTAGGTATAGTATTAGGATTTAGTTGCACATGCGTTTTAAACAGTTTGGAGTTCATAATGCCCACCGTTTTGGCTTACTATGTTAACTAGTATAACTGTATTTAGAGGTGTAAGAGACGCCAGAGAACTCGGGGGAGTAGAGGAACTTGTGGAATGTTTGTTTGTCAGTCGGTCGTCTTGCTGGTCCGCTGATTTATTGCTATGGTTCTGTCTAATAATGACCAATATGGCTGTGTTCTTCTTGTCTTTTTATTATTGTTTTATTGATAACTTGATGTTGAATTTTACTGTTTGGACTTTGTTATTTAGCTGGCTCTCTCCCCTCCCCTCCAGCTCGCCAGCTGCTTACACTAGAAAGGTTTATCGCTTTTATTTGCTACATTTTTCCTGGAAAATTGATTATACGAGGGAGTATGGGAAATGGGATAGGGAGTGATTTGGTACATTTCAGGCGGTATTAGGATTTAATTGAAACGCTGTGTTCTGTTGGACAATTTTATCATTCGTATACCATGTTCGATGACTGCAAACCAAGCTGTATCTCCCCACTGCCACTACAGCTAAGTGACGGCCAACTGCACTTTTAGTCAAAATTCCAAGATTCAAGAAAATTTATCATTTTCGAGTACTAATCGCAATAAGAGAATCGAAATGAGTGTTCCACACAAAGTATTTTTGTCTTATTCAGCAGTTCTCCAAAAGGGTGTTTGTTGGTAATATGTACTCAGTTTTAAAAATTTGAACCGCACGCACTACTTGCTCTAGCACTAAGTGTTAGTCAGGCGCACTATCAGGGAGTTGGAACATAAAAAAATCGCAGCATGTATTTGTCCATGTTTGTAATTTCTACCAAAAACCTATCATTTCTTCTTCTTCATTCATCATCATCAGTGTCTTTAGAAAATTATCGGGTAATAAATCGCGATGACCTCCTTTTATTAGGAATCACATAAATAATGTCTTGATAACAGAGAGCTATCTACACTTTAGCCAGGTTATGACTAATGGGTGAATATGCTAACAAGTTGTAGTGAGGTAGACAAACAGAAATATTTTGTTGTTGTTGGGAAGAGGGTTAGAGGACAACGTATCAGCTATGGTCGACCTTTCTTCTTATACAACTGTTGTATAGTTGGCCAAGAATTTGTTTAAAGTAGGCCATAGCGCACCCCTAGTCCTCTATTTGTCTGTCTGTCACATGCTTCATCTACACATTACTTACTTGCAGTGTTCCATTGTGACACCTGTAATAATAGTGATTTTTTAAATAGAAATAGCTGCAATAATAACAATGATAGATTGATTACACCTTATTACAGGTATTTTTAGAAATATTATTTATTGGGACAGTCATAACCATACTCCGAGGCTGTACATTGAACTTAAATATTATTCAGCTTGTGCTTAAAAAAAAGACAATTTGTTAAATATGACTTATTAACATAGATTGTAACTGGACAAGTCCAAAATACTGGATAACAATTTATATTTAACGAACTTTGCGAGGAGAAAGTGTAAAAAGAGAATAGAGTGACCGAACAACGAGTGATGATATTGGTGATGAACGTAGAATGGTAGCATTGGCTGTGTTAGATGTTAGCAGTGCAGCTAGTTAGAATTGTTGCTTATTCTAACGTCAATTAGCTTTAATCGCTACGGTGTAGTGAGCTTTATGGGAACTCTCTGGCCAGAAAAGAGAATTTAGCAGAGAGCTAATTGCACGCAATTGATTGCCTGTAATAAGCAGTCTCTTGATAACTCTTAGAGATTTGTGCTTACTAAACTCCTCAATAATAGCAAGCTCTTGCTATTATTCTCGTACCACGTAGGAGGAATTGGATTAGCCACTACTTCAAGGATCTTGACGTTCCTGGGGAATCTTAGACCGACACCCTGAACACTCACACAACACAATTTGGACGAGGAGGTATCGTTGTTATGTACGGTGGGTTCAGTGTTATTATTATTATTCGTCAGTTGAGAGGGACCAAGGCCCTCGCAATCCGAAGCCCTTCTGGGCTCATATGGATGCCCCAAGAAAAACAGCAAGCCGACTTTAGAAAAGAAATTCATACATCGGGTTTAATACATTTAAGACAATAGTCTTCCAAGTAGAAATTGCATATGTTCTTTAGATATCGTGTTTCGACCAAAGGTTCTGAACCTATTTTCCTCACAACTCAAGCAATCTGATGTCATTTGATAAATTTCTTCTTCTGTCTCATAAACTCTTAAAAAGACTCTCATGGGCCCTATCACATAGAGATGTCTCGTTAAACCGCAACGGCCATAAGAGGTCCAGAGTGAGATCCTTGCCAGAGAGAGTTCCATGAAAGACACAGCTCCATCTCACTATTCAATATGTCCGCACCCCTACTAAACATCTTAGACTGACGTATCAATGACCTCATCCATAGTGATATACGCTATGAAGTTGTCCTTGTGTGGAATTTTGACAAACAGCCCCGGGACCAGTGATGGGGGGGATGGCCTAATTTGGCTTACCTATCTACCTCCTCATTTTTCAAGATTCCCATATGACCTGATATCCAGAATAGAAGTTCATCCTTAGAGAAAGATAGCTCTTCCAGTCTTCTACCGCACATTGGTATGTGGTGGTCCACATACTCACTTAAACCCATTTCACACATGATTATATTCAACATACAGACATTGGCAGTCAATTGAGCCGCAATAGATCTTTTAGGTCTTACATTCTTCATCCTTCTTTGAGCTCCTTCACCTTCGTTCCCCTTCTCAAACAGCGGCAAAATAGTTGTTAATAATGATGTTTACACAATATTTAATGTTATACTCCTCCATCTACAAAGTGAGATACCTATTACGAAAAAATATTTTAAAGAATGGACTGAAGAAATTTGTCACAAAGAAATCCGGGTCTCAGGTTTCCAAACTCAAAGTCATAATCCCTTAACCGACAGTGCGACATAACTGAATGTTATTTCCTTCAGTTTTTCGCGTTTTTTTTCTAAAACGGCTCAAACGATTTTCTTTAAACTTGGTATACTCTCTGCCTACATAAATACCTATCACTGTATACTATCTGCCTACATGAATACCTATCACTTGTATTTGAACGTTTTCCCGGGAAAATTGATTTTTTGGGAGTTTCGGGGGTACAGCAGTATTAAGCACTCCAACTAAAGAACAACTTCAGTACAATATATGGTTCCACAACCTATATGCAATTAATATACATTAGAAGCATTGCTATGATTTCAAATTTGAAGAAAATCGGTTAACCGGAAGTGCGACTTTATAGAACAGGTTTTTTAGGTTTTTCGGATTTTTGTAGAAAACGACTGTAACGATTTCTTTTATACTTGGAGTGCTAACAGCACTGTCTAGATAAGTACTAACAGCGCTGACTAGATAAGTACTAACAGCACTGACTAGATAAGTACTAATAGCACTGTCTAGATAAGTACTAACAGCACTGACTAGATAAGTACTAACAGCACTGACTAGATAAGTACTAACAGCACTGACTAGATAAGTACTAACAGCACTGACTAGATAAGTACTAACAGCACTGACTAGATAAGTACTAACAGCACTGTCTAGATAAGTACTAACAGCACTGACTAGATAAGTAC